>VZTU01003554.1:21771-31889 GCA_013400835.1 Zapornia atra | reverse complement strand
CTACAAAGAGAGGCTGAGGGAGCTGGGCTGGGTCAGCCTGGAGAAGAGAAGGCTGTGGGGGGACCTCACTGCAGCCTGCCAGTCCCTGAAGGGAGCAGAGGAACAGGAGGGGAATCAGCTTGTTCAAAGGGCAGAGACTGATAGGACAAGGGGGATGGATTAAAGCTGAAGGAAGGAAGGGTTAGATGAGATATTAGGGGGAAGTTTTTTGCAGAGAGAGTGGTGAGGGGCTGGAACAGGCTGCCCAGAGAGGGGGTGGGTGCCCCATCCCTGGGGGTGTTCAAGGCCAGGTTGGATGGGGCCCTGGGCAACCTTGTGTAGCTCCAGGCCTGGAGGTTGGTGGCCCTGCCTGTGGCAGGGGGGTTGGAGCTCTATGATCCTTGGGGTCCCTTCCAACCCAGACCAGGCTATGATTCTATGATAACACTGAAAATGTTACACCAAAAGCAGACTAACAGGGATTTTTAAAGTTAGAGACTTTAATTCTTCTGCATAAAGACGAAATGCCCCAAGTGCAACACATTCCCCTATTTACAACCATCATAAAGCACATGGAACCATGCACACTGGAACAACAGGAGTCTAAATAGTACTTTAAAAAGTGCTGTACAGGTGTGTTCCTTGTATACACACACTCCACGGTGCCAGACTGCACCACCCACGTGCTGGGACACTACCCAAGCCCAACGCCTGAGCCCCCCCAAAAACCAACTAACATTTTGGAAAGGTCTGGGAGTATCTTCTGGGGAAGCAGCTCACTTCCACCTCTGCAGCATGAGAGGCTTTTGGCCCTTGGGTACACTGCCAGCCCCACAGCAAGGCTGCTGCCTTCCCTGTCACTGCCACAATGCTGCAGTGACTTTGTGAGAAGCCAAACCAAACTCTTGCAGAGCAGCAGTTCCCAGCTCTAACTGCCATCAGTAACCTGGGACACACCACACAAAACACCACCAGGGCTGTAAAAAGAGTACTGGAACTGACACATCAATCTGGTCTAAACTCCATGGTAGCCACAGTCCTCATTCTGGCCTTCTGAGTAGAGAGTAAAACAAACAGAGCTTATCTCAACCATCACAACCCTCAGTCCGGACACCCCATGCCCAAGAACACCTCCAAATCTTCAAACACTGCTGCTCACCTCCAATTCCTGTAGGAACAGCAGGCACTGAACTCATTCTTTTAGTCTCAGAAAGAAGATGGGCTCCTCAGGTCAGGCCACAACTTACAGAAGAGGAAAATCCAGGTTATTTAGGCTATGTTGCTGTTCCAACCCACACTCATCCCCTTGAGGAGAGCTGATTTTGATCAACCATCTGCCTTCCCTTTCTCTTCTCACACTAGGCTTAAGGTGCATTTGTCTCTCAGAGAACAGTAAACAAGCCAAAAGGATGATGACCCAATAAAATAAATAAGCCAAAAGGATGATGACCAGTAAATAAGCCAAAAGGGTGATGACCCAAGCCAAGAACAGTTTGTCTTTAAAAACTGGAGAAAGGTTGGAATGATCTACACTCTTTTTAAGGAGTTCTTCAGGTTGGATGTACAATTCTGGTCCAGCAGAGGAAACAGGCTTTAATTCCTTGTTTGAACAGGTGGCATTCTTTAGTCTCACTCAGTATTGGACCAATTCACTGGTATAACGTTAGCACACTCTGGGTGGCATGATCTCCAAACAGCCATGGGAGGATTCATCAACTGAAGGAGCCTTTCCACCATCCACCAAGGCAGGTACAGCAGAAACATCCTCACAAAAGCTTTAAGGAACATCCATCCCTCCTTGCAGCACAGGCTTAAATGGAATCTCAAGTTTTACACTTGAGGCAGAGCTTGCAGAAAACAATCTAGCCTTAATCTGGAGAAACCTAAACAAAAGAAGGTAGAGAACAGTGAATACAAACCAAGAGGCAGGTAACAGTGTTTCAGAAATACAATGCACCTAGACATCAGCAGCAAGGCATTTTCTCCTTTAAGGCTCAGTGTTACAGTGGCAGCAAATGGAGCAGAGCACTGCTTATGCTGACATTACAGTATAAAAGACAAAGCCATGTGGTCCATATTAAAGAAAAGCTTCAGAAAATAAATTAGAAAAGCAGAGTACTACAGAGGCTATGTTCCTCAGGTATTTGTCAGAAAGGAAATCAAGCAGTTGAGCCTGTATTTCCCAACCCCTCACATAAGTTTTCACCTAAATTGTCAGTATGAATCCACTAGATCTTCCTCTCAATACTCATTGACACATCCCTGCCATAGCTTAAGTTCCCTACTAAACAAGTTTTGGTTTCTTTTTTCCTTTAAAAAACAAATCAGACACATTCAAACTGACAGGTATTTAATGGGCTCTGAGGCTGCCACATTTATTTTTCCCATTTAAGACAGTTCTGTTGGCACAAAGGCAGGTGGTGTGGAGCTCTACCCTGTCACCCCCTATCTGGTTTTCAAGTGAAATTCACCTCTCACAAATGAAGTTCCTGCCATTTGAAGACTGAAGAGCTCATCACACCTAAAAACCATGGTTAAAGGCAGCATCTTTGTAAACATTTGCCTTTGCATCTCAGGAAACAGCAGGCACAGGGAGGGGATTGTCCCTCTCTGCTCTGCCCTGGGGAGGCCCCAGCTGGAGTCCTGTGTCCAGAGCTGGGGCCCAACACAAGAGAGATGTGGGGCTGTTGGAGAGGGGTCAGAGGAGCCACGAGGATGCTCAGAGGGCTGGAGCTGCTGCCCTACAAAGAGAGGCTGTAAAAAGCAGGGCCACAGGTTCTGCTGCCTACACAACCACCTCCTCAGTTCTACTTTTAAGGGGATTGAACCCACTAAGCCCAACATTTGACAGCAGCACCTGCCAATTCTCTGCCTGAAGGGAACTCCACTGTGTGCACCTGCAGACAGCTGAACCCAGAGGTGGTGTTCTCCTGCAAGATGAGTCTGTCAGCAGCCTGAGGGACACCTGCCCTACAAAGAGAGGCTGAGGGAGCTGGGCTGGGTCAGCCTGGAGAAGAGAAGGCTGTGGGGGGACCTCATTGCAGCCTGCCAGTCCCTGAAGGGAGCAGAGGAACAGGAGGGGAATCAGCTTGTTCAAAGGGCAGAGACTGGCAGGACAAGGGGGATGGATTAAAGCTGAAGGAAGGAAGGGTTAGATTAGATATTAGGGGGAAGTTTTTTCCAGAGAGAGTGGTGAGGGGCTGGAACAGGCTGCCCAGAGAGGGGGTGGGTGCCCCGTCCCTGGGGGTGTCCAAGGCCAGGTTGGCTGGGGCCCTGGGCAACCTTGTGTAGCTCCAGGCCTGGAGGTTGGTGGCCCTGCCTGTGGCAGGGGGGTTGGAGCTCTGTGATCCTTGGGGTCCCTTCCAACCCATGCCATTCTATGATTCTATGAAACCAATGTGTTGCTCCAGAGAGAAGCTATTGAACTTGCTTTCTGCATTTCACATGTCACAACTGTATTTCTTCTACTAGAATGAGGGATTGTGAACCCACTGATGATATACACCCCTTAACAGAGCCTTACCTACAGCAAGGACAACTGCAAAGCAGCTGAATAGCTATCATCTAGATGATCAGAAAGGGTCTCTTCCCTGTAAAGCAGAGAGGCACACTTTTACCTGCACATTCCACCTTGTGTTGATTGCACATATGCTGTCTGTAAACCTTCCTCCTTCAGTGCAGACCTTATGCACCAAGTTTTCCAAGAGTTGATCTGCTGATTTCAGGCTACATCCCTATTCTTCAAATTGTTTTCTGTCACAGGAGAAAGTCCTTCTTTGATACTTCTATATACAAAGAGAGACTAGATATTTTAAAATATTGAAATTAGCACTTTGGAAAGGTGAAAAGTCTTGTTCATGCTCAAAGAATTTAAATTTAAAAAAGCAATAATCAGTAAAACCAACAGAAAAATGCCATTAGCACAATTTAAAAGCTCCAGTTGCATTTTCCTCACATTGCTAGAAATCAAAAGTTAAGTAGTGTACAACTAATTGTGTGCCATATTCTTAATGAGTTATATTATGGAAAATATTCCAAGATCACTGGAGCATTGAGGTGCTGGAACAGGCTGCCCAGAGAGGGGGTGGGTGCCCCATCCCTGGGGGTGTTCAAGGCCAGGTTGGCTGGGGCCCTGGGCAACCTTGTGTAGCTCCAGGCCTGGAGGGTGGTGGCCCTGCCTGTGGCAGGGGGGGTGGAGCTCTGTGATCCTTGGGGTCCCTTCCAACCCAGCCCAGTCTGTGATTCTATGATCACTGTTAAACAGGCATTTATATCCTAGTCTGTAATACTTCAAAGACTGCATTAAATTAGATCCAAGTCAGCCAAGTGACACAAAAGACTTATAATCCAAGCTATCTGACTGGAGATACCACCCATCCTATGAACACACCACAGTCTAAGAGCAAAGTTCCACTGAAATTACAGCAGGAAGTGTAAAGAGTGACTGCCAGCAGAATCAATATATATTAAGGGACAGAAAAACTGCTCCTAAAATAATGAAAAAGCCTGACACTTTTCATCTGGACCATAAAACCTGGCTGAACAGGTAAATATTTCCATTTCCTACATCTGAAGTATTAGATGTTTTAATGAAGGGGCTGCATGACATACAAGGGGATAGGAGACAATACTAATATAATAAAGGAATAAGAAGATAACTGTATCTGCTTGAACTGAACAGTTGGGTTCTGTAGAATCTGCTTATGGGGTGCTGAAACAGAGTAATTAAGCAGTTAGCATGAACTCACCTTGGTTATTTAAATTTTTTTCTTCATTATTCTGTCTTCATGACTTGCACATCCCCATCCCCTGTCAGGGGATTCTAACTGATGTCCTTCCAAAAAACTGCTACAAAGTTTAAGCCTACAAATAAATAATAAAACCCCCCAAAGAGTGTCTTTATTATGGTATACAATAAACACAGCTACAACCTGCTATTTACTCAAATAGAAGAGTATTTGTTCTCTGCAGCAAGGGAACACCAGGACAGAATTTTACCACACAAGATATAAATACTGGCCAACACATCCCCCAGTAGCATAGAAAAAACCCAGAACACCTTTATAATAAAAGCTTGGATTGAAACACATCAAGAAGGCAACTATGCTTCTAACATAACATGCAGTAAAAGCCTAACTGAAAAGCTGAATTTTGTACCTCTCCAGTCTGCAGTCTTTATCTTGGCAACTTCTGCTGTCAGGCACAAAGAAGTTGGTTCTTTGCTGTTTCTGGTTGTTCCATCCTGAAGAACAACTGGCTGGAATTGGGTCACTGCAGAAAAAACAAGTAACTCTCACTCTACTGTCAGCTACAAAACAAACCCATCTCTGAGGAGAGACAGAGAAGAAGCTTTCAGCTCCTCAGCTTGGCAAGTGAGAGGCTGGGAAGAACCCATTCTGTGAAAGGCCACTGCTTTCTGTAAAGCAAAGAAGGCAACAGGGGCTCATCATCTTCCAGCATTACTTGATGGAGAGCCAGACTGGGAAAAGCCAAGTAAACCCAAAGAGCAAACATGACAACCAGCCATGCCAGGAGCTGGAGGAAGCATAAGGAGAAAAAGAACCACAGGAGTGTTCAACAGTGAAGGGAATGCAAGATTAGAAAAAGCCAATGACACCTTCCCAGCACCAGCACTGAACAAGCATCACAAGCATGATGGCATTTACCTTGTTATTTCTATACCATGTTGTACTGTCATCACTTCATCCTTTTCACTGAGGACCTCCCACTCTGCACACTTTGAAAGAGCATCCTGATGTCCTGATTCAGCAAGACTAGAAAGGAAATGAAAAGCTCTGAAACCAGGAAGCTTTGTATCACAGATCCTCTTAATTCTCCTGAAGATCAGGGGGCTAAGAGAAAAAAACCACACCTTTATAAACAATTTTACTAAGGCCAGTGTCAAAAAATCTACTAAAGCCCCTCAAGAGCCTGAAATCATTGTTCCAGTTTCCTTGTGGTTCTGACAGAAATGAGAAGAGAGTTAAACCACACTCTCCTCTATCTAGCCTGTCCTTTCTCATACACAGCAAGAGTTCTTATGCAGCACCTCTGAAGGAGGAAAATGTTGTATGCTTAAACCCCATTTCTCAAGTAGTTTAATTCCCAAATAATTCAGAATAAAGAAGGTGTTAGTCTGAAAAAATAATCTACCCCTCTGTTATGTATTTTTTGAACATTACCCTCACTCTTCCAGTCCCAGGCTGGGTGCCTAACCCCTTGTTGTTCCAACAAGCATTGTCTTCCATATCATCCTTCATAAGGCAAAGAAATGATACACAAAGTGTCTTCCACATCCCCTCCTGAATATATATTCTCTGTAATACCAGCAGTAAGCTTAACATGGGAAGAATTAAACAGGCAATGAGTTTCAGTGTTCACTGAGAGACTTAGGAGCACATGTTGGGCTCTATTCTTTTACCCTAAGAGTCATCAGGTGCTGCATGCCAAAAAGCAGAACACAAGGCATGTGAAAGGGATGGGAAATAACTATGCCAGACACACAACCATTTGGAACTGGAGCCTCTGAAGCAGAAACCAGGTTCCATGAGAAATCAGGAACACTGCTGCCTAAATGTACAAGCAAAAAAAATCACCTGTTATGTCTTCTCACATGGGAGCTTCACCACTTTTGCAATGAACTCCTGTAAATGCTTGCTATCAGACAACACAATTCTTCTGACATGACTTCCTCTCCTCATTAGACTCCTTACACATTTAGATAAAATTACAGCTATTAAAATGCTTTTGGGTAAATTCTACAAGTTGGTGCATGGTATCAGTGATCCCTTCTACATCATATCCTACCTTTCCAGTGTGTGGTACATGTGCACATGGTGGGTTTTGCTCTTTGAGACCAGAGAGGAGTCAGAATTGTTCCGTTTTCTGCGCTTCCAAACTGGAGAAGAATCAGGAGAATAGGAACTACAAAAACAAGGCACATTTTACCCATGGAGCACTTGAATCTCTTATTTAAATGCTGATCAGAGTCCTGCAGAACAATGGCACATGCTGCCCAAGACTACTTCTTTGAGGTATGGTTCTTCAGTCCCAGCAGAGGAACACAGAGAAACAGAGCTGAAGTTTTGGTAACGACTCCATTGGATTTTGGGAAGGGAACCCAGTCAGAACTGCACAACAACATTTGGAAGCAGAACCATTTGCAGCTCCACATGCATGCCCCCCCAGATCCAGAGCCCTCAGGAAACAGGGAAGTGCATGAGGTGCTTCACTGTTAAGTGTCCCTGCTGACAGGAGTTAGACTGTTCATGAAGGATGGTTGCTATTGCTTCTGGAAAAGGTATCCTGGTTTCAGCCCTTGCCAACAGTAATTAAAGAAACCTCAGTACTCCACTGGATAGAGAGAGAAGCTGAATAAACACTGCCTTTTTTGCTGGTAATCATGCAATTCTGTAATGCTGGGAGTTTCTGCACATTCAAGGCTCTGTACCACTGATGAGTTTACATTCAACAGCAAAAGCAACCCACTTCAAACCTGAGCATGAGCTGCCCCTATCAAATCTGAGCAGTAACTGCCCCAATATTCAATGATACTGAATCCTTTTAATCAGCTAACCACAAAAGTTTTATCTTCTACCTCTCCAGGGTGGAGTGAGCCAGTCTGCATTCATCCTCACACTCATGTCTCTTCTGCTTTTCATCAAATAGTGGAGAGCCAGAAACCTCCTGCTCTTTGCAGAACCATTCTTGGGAGCTGCCTGAGGGTTCTGTACTACTAAAAACAACAAAAAGAAAAAAAACCACATTTAAAATACTACCCATCTGTCTTACCATTCCAAGCAGAAGGCAGTTAAACTGCAGTAATAATTAACAGTTCATAGAATCATAGAATGGCAGGGGTTGGAAGGGACCCCAAGGATCACAGAGCTGTGCTGGTTTTGATGGTTACTGCACTGGGAAACAGGCACTGAAACTTGAGGCACAACTCCAGTATGTCAAGACTCATCTGCACAGCCAGGTTTTTGCAGGAGCAAAAGGTTTCTTCATATAGATGGGTCACAGAAGTGATGGAGCCAGTCTGTGTCAGGAAGGTAACTGAACTGCTGCAGTGATCTAAACTGTGAATGTGTTCCAGAGCAGAATCTGGGAGTTATCTCTGAAAAACTGACTGGATCAGCTTGTTCATAAATACATGGCTTGTAAGCTAATACAGACTTTTCTGTGCTGACTGAGCTCTTTTGATATTATCACAGAATGGCCTGGGTTGGAAGGGACCCCAAGGATCACAGCGCTCCAACCCCCCTGCCACAGGCAGGGACACCAACCTCCAGGCCTGGAGCTACACAAAGTTGCCCAGGGCCCCATCCAACCTGGCCTTGAACACCCCCAGGGATGGGGCACCCACCCCCTCTCTGGGCAGCCTGTTCCAGCCCCTCACCACTCTCTCTGGAAAGAACTTCCCCCTAATATCTCATCTAACCCTTCCTTCCTTCAGCTTTAATCCATCCCCCTTGTCCTGCCAGTCTCTGCCCTTTGAACAAGCTGATTCCCCTCCTGTTCCTCTGCTCCCTTCAGGGACTGGCAGGCTGCAATGAGGTCCCCCCACAGCCTTCTCTTCTCCAGGCTGACCCAGCCCAGCTCCCTCAGCCTGACATCAAAATGGTGCAAACAACTGCAACTTCCACCACAACTCAATGACAACAGCTACAAGTATTTAACCATGCAGCTAAGAGCTCATGGAATTCCACTCACTCTTCCTTCCAATTTACTAGGCCAAATCTTGTAAAGCATTAGGTGCCACCAATTAGCAGAGCTAGCCTTGCTACAGCAATTCAAAGTTGTGAGAAGATGAAAAAAAACCCCCTTGAATTCTCTTGCAGAGAGCACAGAAATGTTGCTCTGATCTTCTTACACTTGTCAAATCCTGTGAAAAATATTGTTATTGCAGGGAAAGGTGGCTCCACTGACATCAGAAAGAGGAAAGATGGAAAGCTTACCTTTTTAAAAGGGCAGATAATGGCAGGACAAGGGGGATGGATTAAAGCTGAAGGAAGGAAGGGTTAGATTAGATATTAGGGGGAAGTTCTTTCCAGAGAGAGTGGTGAGGGGCTGGAACAGGCTGCCCAGAGAGGGGGTGGGTGCCCCGGCCCTGGGGGTGTCCAAGGCCAGGATGGCTGGGGCCCTGGGCAACCTTGTGTAGCTCCAGGCCTGGAGGTTGGTGGCCCTGCCTGTGGCAGGGGGGTTGGAGCTCTGTGATCCTTGGGGTCCCTTCCAACCCAGACCATTCTATGATTCTATGATTCTTATCAAGTCAAGGAACAGCAATCACCCCATTTCTGCTTATGCCCATTCCTTTCTGGCAAATCCACTGTTCCTTGTGCTGATCAGTGTAAACACAGAGGGGAAGGGAGTGTACTGCAGCAGCCAGAACAAATGCCTTCCTTCCCCAAGTGCCTGATCAGAGATGAATTTAGACTAAATAATGGGAGTATCTGGAAGACTAACAGGATTCAAAAGGAAAACAAGGCTTTCCAGGAGACTCCCATTTCTGAACCTGACCCCTCTTGCTCAAAGTTAGGAAGGCTTTAAAGGAAATACAGAGTCCTCCAATGAATGAATTAAGTGCTAACTTAATTGAGCCAGACATACACAGGCTGCAAGTCCCAGGTTTCTTCAGCAGGAGGATCCCAGGCATGCAGGGCTATCTTCCACAGCCTGATCTGCTGGTCCCAGGATCTACGGCTGTACTTCTTGAACTTGTTGGGAGTTCTGGGGTGAACTCCTGGTATCCTCTGATTCCTGTAAACACACAGCAACTTTTATTCATTCAGAATGTGACTTGCATTCTTAAAAAAAAAACAACAATCCTCAGTCCATCAGCTCACAGAGGCATCAGTGGCCCATTAAAGAAACCACCTTCCTATTTTAAAACACTTAAAGGCATAGATTGTCGAACTGCTGAGAACAGGTCATGCAAGCAAGAGCTCACAATACCATAGAATCATAGAATCCCAGGGGTTGGAAGGGACCTCCAGAGCCCATGGGGTCCAACCCCCTGCCAAAGCAGCTCCCTGTCTCATATTACATAGATAGGCATCCAGAGAGACTTGAATCTCTCCAGAGAAGGAGACTCCACACCCCCTGGGCAGCCTGTCCCAGGGCTCCCTCACCCTCACTGG
>VZTU01003554.1:1769-21371 GCA_013400835.1 Zapornia atra | reverse complement strand
CCTGTCACCCACCAGGACCCCCAGGTCCTTCTCCACAGAGCTCCTCTCCAGCAGCTCATCCCCCAGCCTGTCCTGATCCCAGCAGTTATCCCTCCCCAGGTGCCAGACTCTCCCCTTGCTCTTGTTGAATGTCATGAGGTGTCTCCCTGCCCAGCTCTCCAGCCTGGCCAGGTCTCTCTGGATGGCAGCGCAGTGTCCTGCCTGTCAGCCACTCCTCCCTGCTGAGTCAGACCAGAGGCTCACCCAGCCCAGCACTCTGACAGGTGCCAGAAGCAGATCCCTACTGCCCATGGACAAATATGAAGAATAAAAGCATAACTCATACCCTTTCAATAGCATCCAAGCCTCCAGCTACTTTCACCTCAGTTTTCCCAAGTCAGGTGCAGTTTCTTTGTGTTTAGTATTGTATTAAGTCTGGCCAGGATGGAGTTAACTCTTTGCACATCAGGAACAAATCAAAAGAGTTTATTTGGAAATAGGCAACACAGTGCAACTTACTTTGGAACTTCCTTAATGTATCTGTCATATGCCAGGGTATTCTTTCCAAAATTGATCTGTTTTTGTCTTCTCCTCAGAACCACTTCATCTGTTTCCCTCTCAGCTGGATTAGCAGAATCACTTGAAACAGAACTTAAAAATAAAAATGAGAATTAAGCTGAAAAGAACCTTAACAGCTTTACAAGAAGTCATATAGAAATGCATACTCTAGAACTGCATGTATTCTTACCCTGCCAGCAAGCACAACTCTTACTTCATCAGGTTACAGAAGTGAAAGTTGTGCTGAGCAAATGAATCCCTACAAGAAGAAGAGTAGCTTTCCCAAGTTCATCCAACTGCTCAGGTTTTAACAAGTAAACATAGATGTGAGGGCACTGGTGCTGGAGCTGCCCAACAGGAAGATAGTTGGTCCCACAGGTTTAGGAAGGGTTAGATTAGATATTAGGGGGAAGTTTTTTCCAGAGAGAGTGGTGAGGGGCTGGAACAGGCTGCCCAGAGAGGGGGTGGGTGCCCCATCCCTGGGGGTGTTCAAGGCCAGGTTGGATGGGGCCCTGGGCAACCTTGTGTAGCGCCAGGCCTGGAGGTTGGGGGCCCGGCCGGGGGCAGGGGGGGGGGAGCTCTGGGATCCTTGGGGTCCCTTCCAACCCATGCCATGCTATGATTCTATGATACAGCAAGGAAATCCAAGGACACATGGTTGCTGCAAAGCTGTGTAACAACCTCTTCACATAATTATAAAAAAAATCTTTAACTCAATATACCAAAGATGGGTAATTTAAGGGAGGCTAACTCAAATGATCTAAGAGCTATTTCTCTCTCCAAGCCTTGATGGCTGGTTTTCATTTTTCCTTTCACTATCCAGTAGTGAAAGTTTTAATTGATTTAAGCTGAAAAAGAAGACAATGTGAAGTGAGTTTAAGACTTCTCAGCACTATTCTCTCCTGAAGGCTTCCTTCAGGCTCAGTATGAAACAGCCTTAGCCCTGTCATCAGCTAAGGGCTTTATAAAGATGCATGTAAAGCAGCTGGAGATCATGAGATGGCTACTGCCAAAGCCAGCACAACAATAGTTAATAAGCACTCAACACCTACTTTGTTATTTTTTTATTTGATGTCCTCATTGTTTTGCCTTCTTCAATTCTGTCCTCCCAGCTGGAGCAACTAGAAAGAGGCCTGGAACATTCTGGTGTTGTAGAGCTGGGAAACAATGAGAACTCAATGTGAACATTTGTTGATCAGAACTATTTCAGTTCAAAGTCCAACAGATTAAAACATTTCAGCTCCAGTCACCTTCAGGGGTTAGGTAAGGTTATCAGTTTTCCTTCACAGGGAAAGAAAATGGCCAGGAAGTCAATCTCACATCAGAACACACACCCAACTCCCCCTTAAAACACTCACAGCTCAGCCAATGCACACACATCTTTCTACTGCTTGAGGATCTTCTCAATACTGCAATTCCAAAGAGTGCAATTAATTAAATTACCTGAGGGCAGGATCAGCAGTCTAGCCACTGCTCCCTGTCATCAGCTAAGGGCTTTATAAAGAACAGAGATGATGCTTAAGAAACAGAAAAATGCCCATCACATGAGCAGAACAAACATTTTGTCAGACACTGTCATAGCCCAACATTGTCATTTCAAGACAGGAATTGTGCCAAAGAGGGAGGCAGGAAACTCTTACTTAACCATCAGTTGGATCACTGATACTCTCTGAGTGGAGACACACTTACCAGGTGCCCACTGACTCAAAAAACCACCCCAAATCACTAAGTGAAAACTGTATAATGCCATAATATTCTGAAGTGCTGAGAACACCTTGCAGCCTGTCCCCTCCAACAGGTGACATGCCTATCCATGCTCCCAGTGCCATTTTAACACACCACAGGGACACTCCACACTGTGAAGCAGTAGGTCTGTTCAGCAAAAGGGAAACCCAAAATGCTGCTAGTATATTCAGTTTGAACTCACAACCATCCACACTGTTAATGTTTTTATGACAACACCAAAGACACAGACAATGCTCATGAATGCAAAGTCTCTCCTAAGCTCTTCAAGAGAGTCATTTATTAGCTAAAGCAGTTTTAAACACAGCACCAGAACTGACAACTGCCTTCAGAAAACATACTACTCAGAGATGTATAAGTTATATTAAAGGGTCTTCACATGCCCTCAGGAAAATATTTTCTCTCTTTTTAGTTTTCTGCACAAATCCAGCACTTCCCATGCTTCCTCTCAGATCTTAAGATACCAATCTTACTCCTTCTGAGGTCCTCAGTCTAACATAGAATCATAGACTGGTCTGGGTTGGAAGGGACCCCAAGGATCACAGAGCTCCAACCCCCCTGCCACAGGCAGGGACACCAACCTCCAGGCCTGGAGCTACACAAGGCTGCCCAGGGCCCCCGCCAACCTGGCCTTGAACACCCCCAGGGACGGGGCCCCCACCCCCTCTCTGGGCAGCCTGTTCCAGCCCCTCCCCCCTCTCTCTGGAAAGAACTTCCCCCTAATATCTAATCTAACCCTTCCTTCCTTCAGCTTTAATCCATCCCCCTTGTCCTGCCAGTCTCTGCCCTTTGAACAAGCTGATTCCCCTCCTGTTCCTCTGCTCCCTTCAGGGACTGGCAGGCTGCCATGAGGTTCCCCTTCAGAAGCCATCACATTAACTTCATTCTTAAGCAAAGCAAAAAACTCCTAGGGCTACCTACCTCTAAAATTTGATCTCATTTTAAATTGCCCTCAGTACTGGACTACAAAAAGAAGGCATTAACTAAAATCTCTAGTACAGCTGAATATACCAAGTGTCCTGTCAAATGAAGAGACAAACAGGCTTTGTCACCACTTACACATAAAGATGCATAAGGAAAGCATAAAAAGTAAGAGCATATTGCTTCAACAAGAGTTTGATACTAACATTGAAAATGTCAGTAATAAAGGGCTTAAACTACTGCCCCAGCACATACTACTACTCTTTTTCATGTAAGATACTTGCACCCTAGAAGGAAAGGAGCCATCCAGAGGGGTCTTGACAGGCTGGAAAGATGGGACAGGGGAACCTAGTGAGGTTCAACACTGCCAAGTGTCAGGGGCTGCACTTGGGCTGGAAGAATCCCAGCCACAGATCCAGCCTGGGAGAAGAGCTCCTGGGGAGCAGCCCTGCTGAGAAGGACTTGGGGATTGTGGTGGGGGAGAGACTGAACATGAGGCAGCAGTGGCTCTGGCAGCTGGGAAGGGCGATGGGATCCTGGGCTCCATCAGCAGAGGGGTGGCAGCAGGGACAGGGAGGGGATTGTCCCTCTCTGCTCTGCCCTGGGGAGGCCCCAGCTGGAGTCCTGTGTCCAGAGCTGGGGCCCAACACATGAGAGAAATGGGGCTGTTGGAGAGGGGTCAGAGGAGCCACGAGGATGCTCAGAGGGCTGGAGCAGCTGCCCTACAAAGAGAGGCTGAGGGAGCTGGGCTGGGTCAGCCTGGAGAAGAGAAGGCTGTGGGGGGACCTCATTGCAGCCTGCCAGTCCCTGAAGGGAGCAGAGGAACAGGAGGGGAATCGGCTTGTTCAAAGGGCAGAGACTGGCAGGACAAGGGGGATGGACTAAAGCTAAAGGAGGGAAGGGTTAGATTAGATATTAGGGGGAAGTTCTTTCCAGAGAGAGTGGTGAGGGGCTGGAACAGGCTGCCCAGAGAGGGGGTGGGTGCCCCGTCCCTGGGGGTGTTCAAGGCCAGGTTGGCTGGGGCCCTGGGCAACCTTGTGTAGCTCCAGGCCTGGAGGTTGGTGGCCCTGCCTGTGGCAGGGGGGTTGGAGCTCTGTGACCCTTGGGGTCTCTTCCAACCCATGCCATTGTATGATTCTATAATTCTAACATTATGACATGTATTTCAATTAGGCCAACTGAATAGTCTGCTCTTGTGTAATGCAGGTATCACCTATGCTACCATACTACTAGAAAAGATTTAATATCATCACATCCAAGGGTTTGCTGGATTCCTCAAAGAGTGCAGCAGAATGAAGATTTAAACAAACACATTCAGTCCTTACCTCTCCAGCCACTGGTCTAAGTGTCTACATCGATATCCACCAAGCACCAAAGAGTCTGAATCATTCCAGCTCCTGCATTCCTGTTCCTGATGCCAGTGGTGTGGATGTTGCACAGAAGTAGAAAAGTAAGAATTCAGATCAGGATTCAGGTCAGTGAACATTGCCTACACAAAACAGAACATGGACAATCTGGTTATCATAATTTAGAGCTACAAAATGCTGACTTGGCATAGATAGGTGACTTGCATCAACTGATTCAGGCAACAGTAGCTTAAAGGTGTTAGATAACACGACTGCTGAGAAAAGATCTTTGATTAATGCAGTTAGAACATGAGAATTCTGAAACAAACTACTAATACTTAGATAACCAAAAGTATATCCTTTCTCTATTTGCAAAAAAAAAAAGGGGGAAAAACCCCCAACTGAGGAGTGTCATCAGTTTTTATGGAACCACTGACATGTGTGAACACTCACAGACCTTCCCTCAGCAATGCATTATCTGGCATTTACATACCATTCTATCCAGCATTAAACTCACAGAAGAGGAAGATGCAGAAATAGCACTTCAGAACAGGAAAACAGCATGTCAAAGGAGAAGCTGGCTAAACATTCACATGAAAACAATTTTACACAACAAAGTCTTTACCAGATACTGGTATATCTTCACAAATAAGCACAGGACAAGGAGCTAGAGTGAGGTGCTTGCAACATGCTAGAAGGCCAGCCAGAGGTTGTTTAAGGATTAAGAGCTGTCTACATTTTCCTCCTCAGTCCTGGCAGCTCTGACATCCTGAATGATAGGTTACTAAACAAAACACAGCCAGAGCGTCTACTGACACCAGACTTCTGGGCTAAGGACCACACCTGCAGATCTTCCCCCACCTGCCTGAGAGCATCACCCTATTCACTCTCCTCACAGCAAAAGTGTGAGTCAACATACTGCCTGGCCTGTATGTGAATCACAGAATCACAGGGGTTGGAAAGGCCTTCCAGAGCTCCTGGGGTCCAACCCCCTGCCAAAGCAGCTCCCAGCTCATATTGCACAGGGCGGCGTCCAGATGAGACTTGAATCTCTCCAGAGAAGGAGACTCCACACCCCCTGGGCAGCCTGTCCCAGGGCTCCCTCACCCTCACTGGGGAAAAGTTCTGCCCCATGTTGGTGTGGAACTCCCTGTGCTCCAGTTTACAGCCATTCCCCCTTGTCCTGTCCCCACAGACACTGAAAAGGGGCTGGCCAATTCCCCCTGCATCCCCTGCCTAAGATATTGATAAACACTAATTAGGTCCCCCCTGAGTCTTCTTCTCTCCAGGCTGAACAGCCCAGCTCACTCAGCCTGTCCTCACAGGGGAGATGCTCCAGGCCCTTCAGCATCTCTGTAGCTCCTCTGGACTCTCTCCAGGAGATCCCTGACTTTTTTATCCCAGGGAGCCCAGCACTGGACACAACACTCCAGGTGGGGCCTGACCAGGGCAGAGCAGAGGGGGAGGATCCCCTCCTGTGACCTGCTGCCCACACTCCTCCTGATGCAAGAGTGAGGGGGCTCTGCACTTTTAAATCCACACTGAAAGGGAAGGGAGGGTTTTTGTTGTTTTAATCCTGGATTGAGTTGATAGGATTTCATCTCCTTTCACCCTGACAGGCGTTGGGAGTTTCCTGCTCCCAGAGGGCTGAGTTACCGGCAGAGAAGAGGCAGCTCACTCCCAGGCAGGGATCTAGGCTCAAGTGCGCTTTCAAAACACTGGGGGTTTGCCAACGCAGCCGACTGACACAACCTTCCCCTGAACACCCCCAGCAGCAACCGCTCAGCGTAAAGACTCGAAAGAGCGGGGGGGAAAGGGGAGGGCACAGCACCCAGCACGCCACTCAGGGGAAGACGCCAACCGAAAGCCATGCCCTTTAGAAAAAACTCCAGTTCATTCTTCTCTCCAGCGCCGGGCGCTCCCGCCCACCTCGGCCTCAGCCTCAAGGCAAGCCCCAGTGATGGCCAGGCGGCCTGCCGGCTCTGCACCCACGCCACTTCTGCCTGGGCTGAGGCGCAGCTTTCCCCCCGAGCCCGACCCGCTCCCCGCTGTCCCCAAGAGAGCAGAGCAACCGCGGGAAGGAGGCTGCCTCGGCGAGGCCGCCTGCCCCTGGGAGGGGGAGGAGCGCGGCGGGGGCGGCGGGCTGCCAGCAGCTGCCCCTTCCCGCGACTCCAGGCGGGTGCCGATACGGACGAGGCAGAGGAGGGTGCGCGAAGCACCCCGCCACCTCACCCCACAACAGGCACCCCGGGACGGGCAGCGCCACGCCCCCGCCCCGCCCACACGCCGGGAGCCCCACAGACGCCCCGAGGGAGCTCTACCTCCGCCGCGGCAGCGCCAGCCCAGCCCCCCCGCGGTGGCTCCCACCTGCGCGGCCCGGCCGGCTGGCCGGCGTGGCGCGGCAGGCCCGGCTGCCCGCGGAACATGGCTGAGGCGAGCGGTCCCGCCGCCACCGCCGCCACGGAACATGGCTGTGCCCGCGGGCGCGCAGGCGCGGCGCGTCCTCCCGAAGGGAGGCAGTACGCGGGCAGTACGCAGGCGCGGCGCTCCTGCCGAGAAGGACGCGGCGGGGCGGCCGCTGCGCATGCGCGCACAGAGCTTTCGGTGGAGGCGGCCGCGCGCCGTGGGCAGAGCCCGCGCAGGGAGCGCGCTGCTCCCGCTGAAAGCCCGGCCGGGGCTCCTCGCTCCTCAGGCAAGGCCTCGGGTTTGGCCGCCTCAGCCTCCCGCTGGAAGCGGCGAGCTAAGTAGCTCTGTAGGAGGCTCTGACAGGCACACACCGTCAGCCGAGCGACAGAAGTTTTCGCTGTTAAACCTTAAAATGAAAACCATAAGTCTTAACATAAAATAATTTGCATTTTTATTCAGCTCTTCAGAGGGTTTTACAGTTAACTACACGTATTCGTTAAGCCTCTTCCTCAAAGGCTACCCAAATAACACTGTATGTTTTAAACCAGGCCAGCTACCTAGGTTAAAAAAAACAAACCAACAAAAAACAGGAACACCCCACAAAAATAGATACATATATGCACACAGCTGCAGTACATCTTTGGAAGAAAGTGTCTTGTAATGCATGTAAAAGCTTGAATAGAATCCCAGCCTAGTCTGGGTTGGAAGGGACCCCAAGGATCACAGAGCTCCAACCCCCCTGCCACAGGCAGGGCCACCAACCTCCAGGCCTGGAGCTACACAAGGTGTCCCAGGGCCCCAGCCAACCTGGCCTTGAACACCCCCAGGGACGGGGCACCCACCCCCTCTCTGGGCAGCCTGTTCCAGCCCCTCACCACTCTCTCTGGAAAAACTTCCCCCTAATATCTCACCTAACCCTTCCCTCCTTCAGCTTTAATCCACCCCCCTTGTCCTGCCAGTCTCTGCCCTTTGAACAAGCTGATTCCCCTCCTGTTCCTCTGCTCCCTTCAGGGACTGGCAGGCTGCAATGAGGTCCCCCCACAGCCTTCTCTTCTCCAGGCTGAACCAGCCCAGCTCCCTCAGCCTCTCTTTGTAGGGCAGGTGTCCCTCAGGCTGCTGACAGACTCATCTTGCAGGAGAACACCACCTCTGGGTTCAGCTGTCTGCAGGTGCACACAGTGGAATTCCCTTCAGGCAGAGAATTGTCAGGTGCTGCTGTAAAATGTTGGGCTTAGTGGGTTCAATCCCCTTAAAAGTAAAAATGAGGAGGTGGTTGTGTAGGCAGCAGAACCTGTGGCCCTGCTTTTTACAGCCTAGCTCCCTCAGCCTCTCTTTGTAGGGGAGGTGCAATATATATATATATATATATATATATCAGCTCCTTAAATGTCTTAAAGTCAACATTTCTTAAGAAATGGCAGCCAGCAGCTGAGCCAGCTGTCTTGCTGAGGATTAGCTGGACTGCAGTGGTATGTTGCTGCTGGAACACAGTAAAACCATTCCTATCAAGATCACACAGTAACCTGGTGGTTCAGTTTCAAGTTGTGGCAAGCCTGGTGGGAAGCCACTGCCACCTTATCCTGCATTCAAAATGCCCTTTCTGGGTCAGCAAACTATGCTAACCTGAAAAATCAACAAATAACAGATCTTGCCCAAACATTCTGGAATGCTACAGTTACAGAAATAGCACAACTCTGGGAGTAAGTGATGTAGCCACAGCCCACGCTTTCACAAACACTCATTCAGCTGCAGCACAGGGGGAAGTTTGGGCTACACATGGAGACAGACGTATGGGGTATTTATACTGACACTGTGCATCCACACACAGATTGTCTCATCGTAATGACGTGACATTTATAGAACACACTTCAGTCTGCTAACACTGCCTGCCCACAAGGCAGTGATGAACAGCTCACACACAGCTGAAAAAGCAAGACTAAATCACTAATACTGCAAAAAAAAGTCTTTAAGTAAGTATTTTAGCCCCTCACATTACCTGTTTGGGGGGTTTTTTTCTTAGAAAAATGCTGTAAAAGTCTGTACCATTATGTTTAAGAACTGTATCATTATGTTTAAGAATGTATTAAGATTGGGTGGGAGGCTATTTCTTTCTCTTTGCTGCAAATGGAGATCTTCTCTAGAAACAGCCCTGTACAGTCAAGTGGTTCTTCAGCTAATGACCTGGAGCTATCAACAAATGGCTGGTTTTATACTCTATTACTCTCATTGTTAGTGATTTATTCAAGACAAATAAGACACCACTTGACTGTGCAGGGGGAGAGAGGTCACAGTTTCTCCTTTTGCTATCTCTAAGAAGGATACATCATGCAGATTTTGAACAAGTTGGCTCTCTAACACAACCTTTAAGGAGCTTACAAACTTTGGAGGCATGCCAGATTACTTTGAGAATTTAAACTTGGAAAAAAAAAGAATATGGTTGTTTTGAGGAATGTAAGGCAGGCACTATTATTAACATAGATCACAATTTTATTTTGGTAATTATTACTAAGTTTTCTAAGAGGCACTTCTGTGGACAGAGCACTACCATTCAAATATGCAAGAGTATTATACACTTATGACTGTTACTTTGTTGTTGCAAAAGAAGTAAGATGAAAAAAGCCAAGTTCCACTGAAATGAAAACTTCCAATCGATCCAAAGTAGATTTCTGTGAAGAACAACTCCCCTATGCAAGCAATTAGGAGACTGAAGCTGTTACTACATGAGGTACTATTGGCAACTGACCTGTTTTTCTTGTATAAAACCAGCTGCAACTACATGCATCTATTACCCCAGTTTCTCATGGTCTTTAACTTCACCAATCTTTACAAGAAATGTTTCTATTCCAAACGTGACGTGAGCTGCAGGGATGGAATGACTGTCAGTGGGAAAACCACAACTCCAAAATCCTACCCCCTCTACTGCAACATTTCAAGGACCACATCCCTTGGACCTGTGCCACATGATAGAAACTTCCCAGAAGTAACTGAGACAAAATGGTTAAATGGCTTTAAAATTGTAAAGGCTGCTGTGTGTGTGGTGAGGAGGTATATGTCAGATGGCATCATCCAGCCCAAAGGTTCAATGTCTTGGAGAGACCATTTCAAACTTCCAAATAACTTTCCTACAGAAGTACTAGAAACTATTTTAAATTCAATCACTGATCAGCTTCTTGATCTTTTGAATTGATTTTCAGACTTGTCAGCAAATCTGTCTGAAAGTCAGGAGCTCAATTTAATCCTGTTCAGAGGAAGAGGGACATGCCACTTAAGATCTCTTTGGGAAAGAGAGACAAAAGCAGTCTCAGTGTCAACTTTTCACTCTGTACAGTCCAAGACAACAGGTAATGAAAACCAGAAAAATTACCCTTATTAACTGGTAGTACATATAATTGCATAGTAAATGTATATGTAACAACTGAGATATGCTCAAGCAATTACTGTCCTTAAACCCAAACAGTTTGGACTTTTATAAGTGTGTATTAGTAAAAAAAAAAACCCAAACAAAAAACCCCAACACTGACAATATAAAATACATGTTGATTCTGAAATGATGCTGGCAAATCTGTCCTCAGGGCTTTAACCCTGTCCAACACTTGCAGCCACACTCATAACTGTTCCCTGGCTGGCTGGCTAAGTGGAGCTTGGTGCATTCACTGCACAACCTGTAGCTATGCTGAGACTCCAGTGAAATCTTCCATGGCTTTCAGGACTTGTCCCCTTTCTGACACCCTGCCACCCATTCCTGCTCAGAGCAGTTTTGCCTGTGGTAATCAAGAGGTTTTCAGTTAACCACTGGCACGTCATCTATGCTAGTGATGTACTGGTAAAATCCTTCTGATTATACAGGTAGGAGGTATTAGGGCTTTCATTCTCCTAGACCAAAGCACTAAAATGGTCCTTTTCTCTTGCCAGTTGACCCACCTGTGTGCTACCCCTCTTAAGATAGCATAAGGACTCAAACATACACTCCCCAGCAGCTCAAGTCTTTCCCTCATGCAATATTTCAAATGATTGTTCATTGAAGAGTGTGACAGCCAGCTAGGACACTAAGCACTGCATTTAAGTAGAGGAGGAGGGCTCTTTTTAAATGCATAGAAAATGCTTTACTTCACCAATTATTCTGATGCTGATCAGATCAAGAAGTGTGCATCAGTACTCTGTATATATCAAACCAGAGACAACTGTTTGTGATCAGTCTTTGGATTGCAAGCCTGAAAAGCTTTTGTTAACGGTGGTCATTGCTGGGGCATCTGGCATGGCAAGTTACACCTCTGTGATCTCTTTTCAGGGAAAAGGTTACTCCTCAGAAAGTTTACAGGCTCTGAAATAGCTGAGTATTCTCTCAGGTGAGTTAGTTCAGGTGTTTGCTGCAGTCACTTCAAATGTGTCCTAAGAAGTCCACCACCTAAAGAGCATGGAAACCCTAAGCAATGTAGGTCCTGGAAACCAAGAGAACTAATGATGCACAGCAGTAGCAGTGTAGGTAAATGTGGTGTGTTTCTGAATCCTTCTGCTGTTTGGATTATATACATCCATCAAAAAATAAGATAGAGGAGATTAATGGGATAAAAGGTCCCTGGGGGAGTTCTATATCTTCAGGGATTAAATTCCTTAGCCTACAGAAACTGATCCCCTTTATAAGTGGGACCAGCAGAAGGAACACAACCTGTATACTTGCTTGATTAACACTTGCAAAGATTAGTAAGAACTTTTAGAAATCGTTGAGAGAACAAAAGTACCTATGAAGTCTAACCAAAGCCATTTTCTCAGTTAGCCCTTTCCTAAAGGATCCAAAGCCAGGTTAAATCTTAAAATTCAAGAATTTAACCTGTGTTAAAACTTGAGAGTAGTACTGGGAATACAGAGGGATGCCCTTGTTCCAGCCAACACATAAGAAATTAAAATATGGTTTAAAAAAAAAAAAAAATCCAGAAATTGACATCTAGTGAATAAAAAACAAAGACAGAGGTAAAAATGTAGGAGAACTGAAGAGGCATCTGTTTTCAACACTGTAAAAGAAAGCTCTGGAGTTTTCACCCCTGTAGAGCACGACAGCTCAGAAACAAAGCTAACAAGCCTTTTAACCAAAGCCACTATGAACCAGAGAGAAATGTAAGAAGTTCAAACATACCCAAGGGTTACTCATCGTATTATGCAAACATCTAAAATGCAGAATTTGGCTCGGCAGGTGGGGCAAGGCACTTTGCTGGACAGCCAGGTCTCTGGGTGCTGCTGATCCTGCCGGCTGGCAAACCACTTGCCCATGCAGGTGAGGCACCACATGGGACGACAGTAGCACTGCTGGCACTCCCCCTCGTTAGGCTCCTGGCAGCTCTTGAGGAGTTTGATGTTGGCAAGGGTCTGCATGCACCCGATGCATGGCTCCAGCTCCTAAAGGAGGAGAAAGATGGCAAGGTTTGCTGAACTGCACAGGCTTCTTTTGTTGGTCTCTATAAAGGGCTTTTAGGAAAATCATCTGCACTCAAGCCCAGCAGGAACCTGTGGTGGGCAGAACCTCGAGGCAGAACTGCCCCACCAGAAGATAGCAAGCACTCCACACTCCTGAGCTGTGCTTTATAAGAATGAATAGAATATAAAGAATTCTTTACATGTAAAAGAATTCTTTACATTCTATTCATTTATCAGAATGAATAGAATCATAGAATCACAGACTGGTCTGGGTTGGAAGGGACCCCAAGGATCACAGAGCTCCAACCCCCCTGCCACAGGCAGGGCCACCAACCTCCAGGCCTGGAGCTACACAAGGTTGCCCAGGGCCCCATCCAACCTGGCCTTGAACACCCCCAGGGACGGGGCACCCACCCCCTCTCTGGGCAGCCTGTTCCAGCCCCTCACCACTCTCTCTGGAAAAAGCTTGCCCCTAATATCTAATCTAACCCTTCCTTCCTTCAGCTTTAATCCATCCCCCTTGTCCTAGAATGTAAAGAATGACAACAACAAATTATCACCTTAAAGAGAAAACCCTGAACTGCTACATGAGTAAACAAAAATAACTGAAAATCAGCAGTTCTCTCTAAGAGCTCCACCTCTTTCCAAAGCACAGCAGCCAGAGCAAGGGAAGCAAGCAGCCATCTCTATCATTCCAATATACTGTTTTCCAAAAAACATACCAATAAAGTATGGGAAAAACCCAAACAGTTCTTGGCACTTGTTACAGCAAATGTCTGTTCCTATCTTCCATCTTTGTAAGACACAGAAATAACAGAGGAAATCTGGGCTCTACTGAACACAATGGGCACTCATCTTGAAGGATCATAAATTTAATGAATTTTTCTTGGATAATGATTGGAATAATTTATATTTCTCCACCATTAACTATGCCACATGAACTTGCAGTTGCATATAGAGGTCATATTGCTATGTAGTGTTTTACAATTAATAAACACTAAGTAGCCTTTCCCATATATTTCCCAGCCAAAGCTCTCCAAGAACTTGACAAAACTCAAACAGCAGCAGCACAGTGGAGATCTGAATCCTGCTCACAGTGCTGTTTGGTGCAGCTTTGCTTTGTGGTCTCTAGTTGCCACCTCCAGTGCTCTTCCCTTGGCAGCTCAAGTGTCTGTTCCACCACGCTGGCAGCCTGACTGGGGAGTGGATCATCTTTCTTTGCCTCTTCTCACCTTGATCCTTTTCCCCAACCAGGATCACTGCAGACAGTCTTCTGTCAACATGGTGGAGTGTGCTGGAAGTGGGGCTGCTTCTTTTAGAAGCTGTATCAGCTTTTACCTTGTGTAATTAGGACTCTACTGTAGTTTTTAGGCAGGGAAAAACTCTAGCAGAGAAAGGTTAGCTAACTTTTACAGCTTCTTCATGGAGCTTCAGCATAGTGGAAAATCCCATGTATTATTAATGTCTTCTCTAGCATAATTTCTGATGTTATTTATCACTCACATATAAATATTATATATAATATAGAATATTTTATATTTATATAAAGATATATTGCATATATACATATTTTATATTTATTTATTATTATTTATCTCAAACAAAAATCCAGTAGCTCAGTTAGCATTTAAAAGTGTCACCAATGTTCTGATCCAGTTTTATTTTAGCTAGTTCATGGAACCATAGAGTAAAGACAGCACATGAGCTGTGCAACACTACCAAAGATAACCAAGTACTCGTTCCCTCAGCTGGAACATCTGACCCAAAATTGCTGCAAGAACTAGTGTAATTAATTACCTCTTGTACATTAAAAAATGCTCTGGTCACTGTGCTGATTGCAGCACAACAATAACCATGTTTCCACAAATATTAGTGAAGGAAGGAACTCCTACAATTAAAGCAAGCCCCAGTTAAGAATCATTCATTCATTTCAGCAGAATTTCCATCAAAATCTGGCTGCCTAGAAAAGCAAGCTGCAATGGAGGAAACTGCATGGAGGAAACAGTAGCAACAGTAAGAACAGTTGTGATTCCAGCTCCCCATAAACTTTTATGAGAATATAACCTCATAATTTCCAAATGTTTTAAAGTCATTTTTTAATGGAAATTATTATAGGGGGCTTTCCTCCATTCTGCTATTTCTCATGTCCCAAAATGTCATGCTCACAAGATGTGTGTCTGCTCAAAGAAGAAACAGAAGAATCAGCCAGAGCCACATGTATTACATGTTAACTGAAATGGGGGGTGAGCCCCTGTGACAGATGCACCCACCCTGAGTGAGTGAAAAGCACTTTGGTTCAGACATCCCTGACAAATAGGTGGGACTGAAGTCAGCCCTGCTGTGCAAACTTTGAACAACTGTGCTAAGCCACATCTTCTCAGGAACAGAGGGATCTAGGGCATGTCTTGTCAGGAACCAACAGTGCCAGCCAGAGCTGGCACAAGACAAAACTGCAACTGCTACGGCTGCACACCCTCACCAAAGGGGAGGTTGACTATGAGTCCATCACTACACTGTGAATATCTGCAGCTGCCCTGAGCCCATTGAGCTCTCCAGCACAGCAGAAGTCTCCCCTTAGGTAGGACACCTCTCAGGGTTATTTCTCAAGGATAAGAGATCCCTTACCCATCATCTGTTACCTACAGTGATGTAAGCAACATTTTATATTAGAGCTAAAGCATATTGTATATGAGCCAGCTTAATTAGTACAAGTGCAGTAAGAGTTTGACTGTCATTGAATGGCCAGGAAAGCCAATGGCATCCTGGCTTGTGTCAGAAATAGTGTGGCCAGTAGGTTTGGGGAGGGGATTGTGCCCCTGGACTGGGCATTGGTGAGGCTGCACCTTGAGTGCTGGGTACCAGTTCTGGGCTCCTCACCATCAGAAGGACATGGAGGTCCTGGAGCCAGTCCAGAGAAGGGCAACCAGGCTGGGGAAGGGGCTGGAGGGCAAATCCTCTGAGGAGCAGCTGAGGGAGCTGGGGGTGTTCAGCCTGGAGAAGAGGAGGCTGAGGGGAGACCTTCTCCCCACCTCCCCTGCCCTGCCAGGAGGGTGCAGAGAGGTGGGCGATGGTCTCTTCAGCCAGGGGACAGGAGATGGGACAAGGGGCAATGGGCTCAAGCTGGGCCAGGGCAGGGTCAGCTCAGATGGGAGGGAAAAGTTCTTCCCTGGCAGAGTTGTGGGGCTGTGGCACAGGCTGCCCAGGGAGGGGCTGAGTCCCCTTCCCTGGGTGTGTTTAACAAAGGGTAGATGAGGTACTGAGGGATCTGGTTTAGCTTAGGATGGGAATGGTTGGACTTGATGATCTTAAAGGGCTTTTCCAACCTTGTGATCCTGTGATTTTAAGAATTACCACTTGATTACTGTATATTTATCATTTAATCATCAATCAGCATTTAATAAAACCTTCTGGCTAACTCCACAACAAAGACATCTCTTAATAATTCACTTATGACAACCTCAAGCAGTTATCAATTGCACAGTAATCACAGGCTCACCATTACTGAACAGCATAATCACTCCATTCCCATAGGGACAGAGAGTCTCACCTGAGTGCTGGGAACAGAATAAGCCTGGTTAATCTCCACCAGGGATGTAAAGGTCTCCAGAAATAAATCACTGAGGCTTTGATGGATCACCACGTTAGCTGCGTTGCTGATGGGAGCACGGAGCTTCTCTCGGAGCTCCCCGTACTCTGTGGAGTTCAACCTGAAGACAGAAAGGTGGAGCAAAACATTTCCATGATTATCCACTCAAACAGCTTGATGGTACACTGCAGAGGTTAACCATCCACAGCAAAGCTATTTATCTTGGTACATAACAGAACAAATACACAGTGAGCAGTCTGTTTTATATTGCTGTTTAGCTGTTGCTGGTTTTGACCCAACTTAGACAGCAGAACATGCACATTTGTGACAGGATATGCCAGAGTTGTGACAGGATATGCCAGAGATTATCTAAGATGCCATACAAACTATTTTTCTATGTAAACAGCATGAAAAAGAGCAATAGAGGTATGTAAATAATGCACTGTGCTGCATGTACAACTTCTGTCCACCTCTTTAATGCCTATTTCCTTATACCTTATCTAAATTCTAGTTTAGAAGCTGCCAAGGAGAGAAATTAAGAGTTATGTCATGTGGCTTGTATCACAGGGTGGTAACAGTGCATATAATTGTCAGAAGACTGCCAATGGGTTTCTGTGATCTTGATAACAGTTTTAGACAAAGCCTAAAATTTCACAAAGGTTCCTTCCACACAGCTGCTGAACGTGACTGACTTTGCTGTGATTTAAGCCTGTTCCAAGCTGCCATGAGGCTGCTTCTGCTAAAGTCTCTCAAAGGGAGCCCCACAGGAGATGCTGTGCAGACCCTGCAGGGACACTTTACTGTTGTTACTCCTGCTTAATGGAACAGTTCAGAAATCCCCCACTCAATGTTTCCACTCATTAAACAGCTTTCATGGAGAAGCTCTGGGAGCAGCACCCTACAATTCCTGATTCCTTCTAGCACAGGTTGAGTTCCCAGAGCCCATGGCTTAGCTTTAGCTCCCTGTGGTCTCCACTCTTTTAACTACTACAGGATAATGTTGTTTGTTAACAGATGCTATCTGTGCAAATGAGAGACCAGAGGAAAAATTCACATTAAACACTTATTCTAATTCTGATTCTGTGTATGTACAATGAGCCTTTAACAGGGGAATTTTGTCCTGTGACATTTCTCTTAAATCCCATACTACTGGGATTTAATATATACCCATACCACTGTATTCTAGCAGAGATCTGCTATTTCAGCTTATTATAAGAACTTTTCAACAGTGTTCTTGGTGCTGTTCTGTTCAGCTGCAAAAGTTTTGTAGTTTGGATTTTTTCCCCCCCCTAAGAACTGTCAAAGAAGCCATGATTTTCTCAGCTGGGGATGTGGTTTTATCACTCTTGCACTGAACCATTTCCAGAAGAAAATTAGGTTTTTAATACTTATTTGGTCACCACTCTCACAGGTCTGTAACAGTCTCTTCCTTTCTTAGGGTTGTCACACTTACCTCAATTAACCTCTTGTTCTGAGCTCTCTTCATCTGGATATCTAACACAATCACCTCTATGCCTTCCTCATGCTTGCCAGGACCATTCTGCTCACCTACCAGTCTGATCATCTGCCTGCTTTTAATTACCTAGAATATAAATGCTGCGTACATACAGATTTACAGCAAGCAGACACCCAAACACCTTTTCAAACAGAGTTTTAAGGGCACTAATGTGACTTTCTGCAGTTCTTTTAATGACAGAACAATGAAGAATTTAGCACCCTTCTACTCAAGTGTTAGAGGCTTCTGTAGAACTTGTACTTTGGTCTAAGCTACACAAAGAGACTGCTGAAAAAACCAGCACGGGCCCTTGGAAAGCCAGCACTTACAGTTCACAGTGTGTTTGTTAGGATTTACTGCTACAAATACACATAAATCAGAAATGGAACAGAATTACTTGCTTGCTTTTAAGGACAGTTGGCTTGCAGCAGCTCAATGAGAACGCTTACGAGCAGTCACACCATTATAAGCCTTGACCAGAAGGACAAAAACAAAAAAAGAGCTGATTTTAGACAAAAAAACTATTTCTCCTTGCCCAAAATTTGGAAGACCAAAGATTTTCCCTTTTATTCCTGTTCTCCATCTGTCACCTAAGTTTTTTCAGTTCCTTCTTTCTGTATCCAGCACAATCCTCTTCCTCAGAATGGATGAAGCAGGGCAGTCCCTTGGTTTAACCACTGTGCATTCAATACTGTAGGTGTATGATAAATCTTTCTAAACAACCTTTCCTCAGCGCCCTGCACGGCAGAACTGCACGTACAGCATCTCTGAACACCAGGCACAGAGCAAAAAGGAAGGGACAAGACCCAGGGAGTCTTCAGATCTGCCACAAAAGCACTCCATTAGCACCATCACATAGCAAATAGGTAACAGGGTAGTTGTTTTACCGGATATCAAATGCCTTCACGTAGGGATTAACACTGGCAACACGGATGGTGAGGAACTGCACAGGCATATTTGAGTCTGGTGTGAGTTCATGCTGCCTGGAATCTGTCACTGTCAGATGAATGTCCTGCTGCTGGGCAACGTGTAAACAGTAGGTGGTCACTTTAATCACCCACGTGTCCGTAACGATCACTCTCGCTCCTGGGGCTCCGGTAGCAAACTTGTCGATTCTCCTAAATTCTGTATTGATGGAAGAAGCTACAGCCCTCCAGCCTGACTGGGGGAGAGCATGAACAGCAAGTGTTCGGGCTAAAGGATGGTTATTCCAACCTTTCCGTGACCAGTAATACGCCAGCGCGCTGGTGATTGCTGGCAAGAGGACAGCGAAGAAGAGGAAAATCTTCCATCCTTCTGAAGCCAGGTAGAAAAAACAAAGATGCTTTTCAGGTGCAGCAAAGCACATGCCAAGGTAATAACCTGCAAGGAAAAATACTTGCTTTTAGAAAGCAATGAAGTACACACACATACGTACTTACCCCTGAATCATACAGTGATCCAACCAGTGAAGTCACCTCCAGGATAGCTATTGCATTTCTGGGTAACAACTCAAATTCCAGCCTCCTCCAGGATAGCTATTGCATTTCTGGGTAACAACTCAAATTCCAGCCTCCTCCAGGATAGCTATTGCATTTCTGGGTGACAACTCAAATTCCAGCCTCCTCCAGGATAGCTATTGCATTTCTGGGTGACAACTCAAATTCAAGCCTCTTGTCCTAAGCAATCGGAGGTAAATTCCCTGTCAGTGATTTTCACCAGAATTACACAGCTAAATGAAACGGATTTGAAGATGCTGGTTGAATAAAATGACCTGCAAGATGCCACTTCTGGAAGTCTTCTAGAAGCTACAATGTTAGTTTTAGCAGAATTACATAGCTAAAGAAAGTTAATTTGAATTAAATTAAACCCTATTCCTTTTGTAGGAATCATAGACTGGTCTGGGTTGGAAGGGACCCCAAGGATCACAGAGCTCCAACCCCCCTGCCACAGGCAGGGCCACCAACCTCCAGGCCTGGAGCTACACAAGGTTGCCCAGGGCCCCAGCCAACCTGGCCTTGAACACCCCCAGGGACGGGGCACCCACCCCCTCTCTGGGCAGCCTGTTCCAGCCCCTCACCACTCTCTCTGGGAAGAACTTCCCCCTAATATCTAATCTAACCCTTCCTTCCTTCAGCTTTAATCCATCCCCCTTGTCCTGCCAGTCTCTGCCCTTTAAC
>VZTU01003553.1:128293-166528 GCA_013400835.1 Zapornia atra | reverse complement strand
TTTGCTTCACATTGCTTTGCTTTACATTGTTTTGCTTTGCTTTGCTTCACTTTGCTTTGCTTTGCTTCGCATTGCTTTGCTTCGCTTTGCTTCACTTTGCTTCGCTTTGCTTCGCTTCGCATTGCTTTGCTTTGCTTCGCTTTGCTTCGCTTCGCATTGCTTTGCTTTGCTTCGCTTTGCTTCGCTTCGCATTGCTTTGCTTTGCTTCGCTTCGCATTGCATCCCTTCACTTTGCATCACATCACATTGCACCGCTTTGCACCACATTGTGTTGCTTTGCTTCACTTTGCATCACTTTGCTTCGTGTTGCCCCTGCACTGCCCTGCCCCTGCGCTGCCCCACGGCTGCGCTCAGCAGCCACGGTGTAGAAATGAGTCTCGGTGCGATGTGTGTGTCTCTCTCCCCTGGTTTCCCTTCACAGAGGCCTGAAGCTTGCTCTCCCAGCCATAGGGCCTGCAGGGAGCAGCTCTGACCAGTGCTTTGGGGTCACAGCTTCAGGGTCAGTAATCACAAGGGCTTGTCAGCAAGAAGAAGAAGGGTCTTCTTGCCTGTGTGCTCACCTGACAGTGGGCCCTGGGATGCTGAGTGAAGCACCAAACACTGGAGGACATGTGGGACAAATCACAAGGGCTGTTGGTACTGGAAATAAAAGCAAAGAAAACTAAAAGGTGGTAACACACCGAGACAAGCAGCTGTTGCACCAGCCATCTCTCTTCTAACCCCTGTTTGAACCAGAGCATCCCCCAAAAGGGAGGTGGGCAGTGCCCGTCTGCTGCCCTCTTCCTGCTGCTCTCCATTTCCTTGCCATTGGAGCAGAGCAGCTGGTTCAGAAAAGGTTTCTGCTCGTCTCCATTTGCCAGTCTTCATTTTCCCAGGCTCTCACTCAGGAAATGCAGCCTGGTTTGCAGCCATCAGCCTCCCCCTTGTCTCTGCGGGCCCCTCAGGCTCAAACACGAAGCCACAGCCCCACTTTGAGCATCACCACCTGTATGAGGAGCAGAGGGTCCTGGGGGACACTGGTCATGGGCAGGCAAGATGCACCCTGGGCAGCCTCCTCCAACCACTCAGGTACAAAGCAGTGCCGAGCTGAAGCTCCTCATCACTCACCACTGCTCTGCAGAGCCCTGGCACAGGCAGGGTGAATGCTGGAGGGAGGAGGAGTGGGGTGGGAGCAGGGTGGCCCCAGGGAAAGCACTTGAGCTTCAGGAGGTGCCATGGACAAGGGGAGAGGATGTGAAAGTGCTCTGAGGCCTCTGGGCAGCCAAACGAGCCCATCTATGGACACCAACAAGGTCAGGCCATGCCCTAACATGCTGCCAGCCCCAACACAGTTATTCTGGAGGCTCAGGGCCTGTTCCAGCTGGTTAAGCAGGGCAGGGGTTGGCTGCACCCTCCTGCTCCAGTCCCCATGGTGGCTGTGTGACAGGGATGCTCAGACCTGCTGCTTGCCAGGCACTGGGAGATAGGAAGCACTTGCTGGGCAGGAATTGTGATAGGAAGTGTGCTGCAGTGGGCAGTGTCTGTGCAGTGGGAGCATGGCTGGCATTATGTGACAGCATTCCGCTATGTGCCAGCAAACCCTGAGGAACAGCTGGCTTTGAACTGGTGGATTTTGGACAGGAGCTGTATGATCTCCTTAGATGCATCCTTTTGAGAGGGAAATGTCTTCATCACCTGTGTCCAGCCTCTGATCTCCTGGCTTTGCCACTGTTTCTCCAGCATTACAGACTATGCACAGACATAGATGTACACAGCAGGCAAGGCTCCCAGCCCAGGATATGTAGCCCGAGGTGAGCCAGGGTGCTGTTCCCTGACCTGCTGCAGCCTGCAGAGACAAGATCCATTATTTGTATGGCTCTGCACAGAGGTAAAAGCATCAATAATTGCTTTTCAGCAGAGAGCTGAAATGTGCTGCAAAAGGTTATGTTCCCCCAGCAGCTTGAGCCCGCAGGCTGGGAGATGTCCCTGAGAATCAGCATCCCTGGTATGTTGGGAGAGCTTATCCCTCCCCAGGGGCTGCTCACAGAGCCCTCGGAGGGGACAGCCCCCAGCCTGCACCTCCACCTCCCTGAGTCCCTCTGTACCCAGATAACCAAAACTTCACCCTTGCACAGCAGAATTTGGGATGGCTCAGCTGATGAGCTCCGCACCATCACATTAGTTCCTCTGTCAGCACCAACAGGAGCCGGGTCCTGGGCACGCTGTTTAGTGTGAGCAGCAGGAGCACCCCCCTCTGTGGCACTGGGCTGGGGCCATGCCAGTGGAGACCTGGCCTCCAGGGCTGGCATGGGGCTGCAGGATGCTGCTGGCACAGGAGCGATGCTCTGCACCAGGACACGGTGCTGCCAGCTGAGTCACAGGATCACAGAGTGTTACAAGTTGGAAGGGACCTTGACAGAGCAGGATCACCCAGACTAAATCACACAGGAACACATCCAGGTGGGGTTTGAATGTCTCCAGAGGAGGAGACTCCATGACCTCTCTGGGCAGTCTGTACCAGGGCTCCACCACCCTCACAGGGAAAAAGTTCCTCCTTTTATTTACACAGAACTTCCTCTGCTCCAGCTTGCACCCACTGCCCCTTGTCCTGTCGCTGCCATCTGAGAAGAGCCTGGCTCTGTCCTCCTGATTCTCACCCTTTACATATGTATAAACATTGATAAGGTCACCCCTCAATCTCCTCCAAGCTAAAGATGCCCAGCTCCCTCAGCCTCTCACAAGGAAGGTGTCCCACTCCATCACCTTGGTGGCCCTGCGCTGGGCTCTTTCAAGGAGTTCTGTGTCCTTCTTGAGCTGAGGGGCCCAGAACTGGACACGATATACCAGGTGTGGTCTCAGTCCAGGTACCACAGGACACTCTGCAGCACCCCAGGGAGTCCTGGACCCTTTGATATCTTGACTCAATTTTCCCAAATAACACCCCTTGCTGCTGGCAGGACCGATGGCCCATGCAAAATTGCCCATCTCCATCTTTGCAGCTTTGAGCTGTGAATGCAGCTTTCGGAGCCAAAAGAGGAGCAGCACCATTTTACTATGCACTGCACTAATCCATCCATCCCAGAGGAAAGCTCTAATACATGCAGAATGTCCTCGTTGTGGCCATTTCAACTTTCTGGGACATCAGCTACGAGATGGGGAGCTCACAGCGAGTGGCAGTCATCTCCCAGTGAGCACGTCTCCCGGCTGCGGATTGAAAACACACCCCCGAGCGTCCCCGGGTCTGGAGTTCTTGTTGAAGTGCTCCTGGCATCTCCTCCCTTTCAGCACTCGCTTCAGTTGGCAACATAATGTTTTCCTTTCTTTTTTTAGCCTATTCCTCTCAGGAGGCTCCACAAGCTCTGGGCTGGGGACCTGAGAACGCTGCGTTTGGAGAGCCTGATTATGCGCTGGGGAGATGAAGGATATCGGGGATCGGGAAGGGTCTGGCTGAAAGCTGGTGGCTGAGGTCCAAAATCCTTCTTGGTTCTCTGCTCTGGGCTGTAAACATGTATTGTGACAGAAGGAGGGGGGGTGAAGTGGGAGGTGCGGTGGGTCCAGCTGCTGGAGGGCTTCACAGAACGTGAGTGGAGGGTCTGCAGGATCAGTCCCTGGTGCTGGGTCTCCAAATACAGGCAGGGGAGCTCAAGAGGGGTGGAGAAGCTCTGTGTTTTGTTTTCCCTGTTTGGCTTTGGTTTAAGTAGCAATACACACTGAGGGCTGTGATTCCTCTGAATCCCACTATTCCCCGTGGCTCTGCCAGCCCCAGGGCAGGGGAGGCGACAGAGGGGTGACTTGGTGCTGGAGCCCTTGGGTCCTGCAGTGGGGGGTGTTGGGCAGCCCCTCAGCGAGTTACTCCTGTGCTCGCCGATCTGCGCCCCCCCTGCACCCACCACCTTGTCCTCTGCAGAGGGTAAACCCAAGGCAGGGGCTCCCCCAGCCACGGGCATTGGGGTGAGATGGTGGGTTTTGTGCAGCTGTGAGGGACCAAAGAGCAGCAGCACTTGGCAATTCCCAGCTCAGCTGCTGGCTGGGATTTGGAAGCACGCATGTGGGAGTCTGTTTCAAACACAGTTGAAAGCCTTATCAGTCCTGTCCTCTGCCCTTACCTTGGGATGTTCAGCAGTCCTTACTTCCACACTTCTGACGCTGGACTAAATTAAATCTGGTCTCTTCCACATGCTGATCTGGAGAAGCCCCAGGGGAAGGACCCTGTGGGGTTGAGGATGGGGCAGTCTGGACCCATCCCTTCCCGACGCCCGCAGCATCCCTGGCCAGGAGGGGGTGTGGTGTTGCCGGTCCAGGAGAAATCCCCACACTCCCAATGTCCCCAAAGCTGGCTGGTCCCTGCCTGGTTGGGCTCCTGCCACCTCTCTCCAGTTCTGAGACTAGGAAGGAAGGAGAAATGGAAAGGGAAAGTGGCAAACAGAGAGAAAAAAGTGAGAGATGAAGGGATGAGGTGAATCAAGGTAACAGCTGCATCACTGTTAACTAATATTATGCACCCCTCTGTGACCTCAGCTGCAGGGACATGATTTAAAGGCCTTGCTTAGAAAAATGAGCAGGAAATGAAGCAATGCACTGAGATATGATATCTTTGGATAAATAGCTGGAGGAGGAGGGTGACCAAAGGGTAGGCCATTATTTGCCAATATTTTCTTCCCAGGCCCAAATGACACCGCTGTTTTGCTAAGGCTAAAGCCTTGTGCTCTGAAAGCATCTGACTGGCCCCAAGTACCCCCATGAACTGGCAACTGCGGTCCAGATGAGAGCCTGATGGAGATGGTGAGAGGTGTTGAGCAGGTTCAAACCATCCCAGCCACGCCACGAAAGGGCCCAGGTCAAGTGAGGCCAGTGGTCTAAAGGTCCGTGTCAGTTTGTCCCTCACGTGTCCAGGAGTTCATGGAGAAGGGCTGAGCATCAGCATGGACAATTCCATCTCCTGCGATGTGGAAGGAGGGAGTTTGCACCATGGGACTGGGGCCCTTCTGAGCCCTTGGGTGCTGCATGGCTCTTGGGGCACTGGGCCTGTGGGAGGGTTGAACCCACAGCCCATGGGTGGTGGTGTGTAGCCAACAGGTCCTGGAACAAGCACAGGAGGACGAATGCTGCTTAGTCATGGGCAAGTTTTTTCCAAGGATGCTCAGATAGCTCAGTTCCTAGGGACCAGGTTCATATGGGTGCTGAACATCTCAGCCCAGTCTCCCTCCCCAGGACTCCTCGTGTAAACCATCCCGACCAGCCCGACACGCTGCTGCCTTGTGAGACTCCCCATGCCGCTCCTCGGGCAGCCAGGAATCCACATTTGCATTCCAGCAGCGTCCTGCAGCTCCCCACACCCCGGCGCCAAACCCAGGAGATCTCTGCAAATATTAACATTTCTGGCTGCTGCCTGTTTGCCTGTTTATTCTGAGCTATTCATGAAACCCTTCTGATATTCCACATGTAACACAGGGCTTGGCCAAACCAGCTCTGTCCTCTCAGCCTTCCCCATGATGGGTCATGCTTTGGTTTCCCAGCCAGCCCCTTACCCGGTCCTTGGGTGAAGGATGCCCCATTAATGCTCTCCTCCTGCACTCTGATGCCTGGTTTGTGGTGAGGCTGCCAAGCATTCACAGATGTGTTGAGCTGCATCTGCAGGGCCTGAAGCATGTGGATTTATTCTCTTTTTTTAGGTTTCTGACCTCAGCTCCCTACAGTAGGGGTGTGGGAAAGGTGTCCATGAGCTCACGCTGGGTTGGACAGGCTTGACCTCTCAAGGTACTTGAGTCTGTTGTGGGTTATCATCTGTATTCCATGGTGAGGACACAGTAGCCATGAAACCCAACCCTGTGGCCACATCACGTCCCCAGACTGCCTTCCCCTGGTCAATCTGAGGCTGTTTGCTGTATTTATTACTTGCATTAAAGCTGGCCACAGAGCCCAGTTCTCTGCAGCACCCCCAAATGTCACACGTGCAAACCTCCAGCCCATTCGGAGATAATTCATTTACCATCAGGCAGCCTTCAAAAGCCAAGAGATGTTTCTTCAAGGGGAACAGGATCTCTGAGTGCAGCATTCCCTGCAAAGCACGGGTCATTGGGCAGAAATGTTCCCCTTTGCTGTTTTCCTTGGGCTTTGCTATCTGAGAAAGATGCAGATGTGCTCCAAAATCTTACTCGCATTGGAGAAACTCATCACCACCAGCAGCTCAGCAGCCTCAGCCTGGAGGGACCCTCCTGGGACCCCAGGCAGGATTTAGGAGCAGCTTGGCTCTACCTTTCCCCCTTCCATTTTCTAACTGCCACACAGTGAAAGCCAGAGCCTGAGCGTTACCCAAGCGGTTGCTGGAAACAAAATGAAAGATGTTCGGTGGCCATTCAGTGAGATAACCATCTCTTTTAAGGAAAATAATTAAAGTGATTATATCTTTGTTAAAAAATCAAGAAGGTCCTTAGAAAAATTGTCCTTCTGGAGCTGTCACCATAACAACCAATGTTTGCAGAAGATGCAGTGGGTAGGGAGAAATGTGCCCTCTGTAAGCACACGGTGCCAGGCCTGGCCACGCAGCCGATGGCCACAGGCAGTGCTGAGGATGAGGAGCAGACCAGTGAGGAGGAAGGATGCACAGACATGCTGCTGCTGATGGGGAGGGGGAGCATGAGAGGAGGAGTCTTTTAGTCTGGAGTGGGTGGTCAAACCACTGTGGTCCTGGGAATAGCACACAGATCTTCTGGCCCGTTCCTGGTGTCTGTACCAGCGAGGCTGTGGCAACACTTGGCCAGGCAGCTCGCTGCCACCCAAACCCTGTGCCAGAGCTATCCCAAACAGTCCTGGGGCCAGGACCACCGCAGGAGACACCCAGGCTGCAGCTGAGGCTGGGGGCAGAGGGTGGCTTTTGGGAGGCTGCGTTTTGACAGCACAGTAAACACCGAGAGGAATGGTCTTACCGCGGGGATGAATTGATCGTTTTCAGAGCCCTGCTCTTTGCTCCCCATTTAAAGTTCACAGACTGATTTATTTGTAATAGGAGCCTGGTAGGCTCCTTCCCCCTCCTTTTGCAGAGGAATAAGCTGAGGCACTGCCTTGACCAGGACAGCTGTCAAAACAGGGAACAACCCACCCTGGAGACATGGCGCCAGGGCCCCTGCCACCTTTCCCCTTCCTCTGGCTGCCAGGACTGCCTGTGCTCCTCTGCTCCACTCTGCAAAACAACGATGCACAGTGCTCTGATTCTCAACCAAGGGTGTTGTGGGAGGCTGCACATCTTCTGCCCAGTGCAAATGTCACCCTGAAGGAACATGGTTTTCCCCTGTGGGAAGCTGAGCACCTCATGCTGCAGCATTTGGAAGCCCTGAGCACTTGCAGAGGTAGTGCTGTGCAAAGCCGTGTTTCCCCTGGTGCCTTAAATACCTTTAGAGCCTGGGGAGAAGGAAGTCTCTTCTCCCTACAGCATGAAATGGGTTTTGAAGTGTATTTGCAGGCTCCAGGCTCACCTCCCTCATGTGTCTGGTCTGAGCATTTCAGTGGAGGCAGAGAGGAAACACTGCTCATGGAATAATAAATCTCAGGCACGCGCTGCCCTGAGCAGTTGTTTGGAAAGTGTCCCACACACCTCGTGCCAAATCTGCTGGCCAGGGAAACTCAGTGGTATTAGCATGTTCCAGTTAATTAGGGTTGTGAGCCATCCTTTTCATTGCCTGGGAGAGCTGAAAGGACAAACCCAGAGCACTGCCTTTATAAGGCTTTGTGCTTTCCAGCACCGTCTCCGCTTCGGCTTGCGTGCGCTCCGCTCGTACCCTGGGGATGCTGCTCCTTCTCCTGGGGGGCTCGGTGTCATCCCTATCTCCCAGTGTCACTCGGTGACTTCTGAGTCACGTTTCTGGGGAACACAGAGCCAAACGGATTCCCAGCAAAACCCCTGGTCTGTATCAGGAGTGGATCTGACCTTCCAGTCCCGGTGTGAAGAGCTGCCAGCCCAGCACTGCCAACCCAAGCACGGCACTGCTCCTTGCTGACAGATAATGACCCCTCAGTGCTAGAAAAGATGGTAGTGAAGCAGCAAATGTGATCCTGCTGCCTCTATGGGGGTGCTGAGCATCGAATCTCAGCTCCTGGAAACCTGGTACCCATAGAAAACACACCCTGCCCTCAATTTTCCCCAGGTATGTGCATTGCCTTCAGTCCTGAGGCTTAGGTAGAGTTTAGGCTGGGCTCTGCCTGCTCTCCCTGCCACATCCCATCATTTACAGCCCCGTTTGTCATCCTGGGAGTGACGGACTGACCACAGATTTATAGCTTCATTGTGGGATCGTGGCATTCGTAACTTCATGGTGAAGCAGGAGTGTCCAGCCTGGGAGAGCCAGACCCAGAACACACTGCCTAAATGAGATGGGCCACCCAGAAAGAAATCCCACGGGACAAAGCTGTCATCCCTCAGCTGTCCTAGCAGGGCTGCCACCACTGCACAGCCAAGCACCCAGTCCCCAGGTATGTGCTGGAACGAAGCATTTTCATCACTTTTTTTACTTACAGGGAGCTGAGACACACCAAGTGATTTGCCCAAAGTCAGGAGGGACCCTGTGACAGGCCAGGAAGCGTGCTCCTACCCAAACACTCAGCCAGCTTTCTAGTTTAACCAGACAACTGCTAGTGTACAATGTGTTGTATTTTTGCAATCCCGGCTCTGAAGAGCTTATCTGACTGCAATTATCCTCTTCTGCAGAAGCTGTTTTCTAGCTGGCTCAGTACACAAACAACAAGCAACAACCCTCTAATAAATTAGCAAAGCTTTTGAGTGCCGTGACTTGCAGAAACAGCAGCTAAATGCAGGGGCCAGTTCTGGGCTGGTGTCTGCCCAGAGGAACCCTGCAGAGCTGCCCCGAGTCCTTCTGCCCCGTCAGAGGGAGATCCAGGGGTGGGATGGAAGGGGTAAACCCTGCTCAGCATTAATGAACTCAGTCACATGAGCCCCCTGGGTTCAACTGAGTAGAGCCTTGACCCTATCTGCTCCCAGCTCTGCCAGGAGCTTTGGTCCTTTGGTAGGACACAAACCCCATTAATCTCTTTCCATACGATCTCCTCTTTCCCAGCTCACTGATCCTCATCCTGAAGACACACTTGCTGTCCCCATCTTCTGAAGGAGCACAGAGCTGCAGCAGTCCCAGACCACCCCACACACTCATCTCTCCTCCTGCTCCTCCCATGCCCCTCATTGCAGTATCAGATCACTCAGGTATTTCAGCAAAACCTTATCCCCAGTGCTATCTCTGCTCCTTCACTCATTCCAGAAATGTTCATACAGGGACAAAAAAGCAGTTACGAAATGAGAACCTGCTTTCAAATTCAGAGAGGGTTGCAGACAGCTTTCTATCCTCTCTCCCACCTCTGAGCAGCTTTGTGGCTAATTTAGCTCCCAAATGCATCAGGCTCCCAAATCCGTGAACTCTGGGGCTCAAATGGAAAAGGGGCTTTTTGTGTTACCACAACACGCTGACGCTTCTGAGGCTGCTCAGCAAAACACAGGCTTGACACTGCAGGAAGAAGCAGTGGAAATATTTTGGTTACATGCAGGTGGAATTAAACAGATGTTTGAAAAAAAAATTGAAAAGCTGCTTTTTTTTTTTTTTTTAAGCTTGTCAGTGCTGCTGCTCCAGATGAAGCAGGATGAACTGGAGCATCTGGAAGCCTTGGTAACAGATTTCTTAGCGATTTCTCCCAGGGAGAGATCAGATAATAATGCCTTTCTTTTATGACAGAAGTTGAGCTACAGAGCGTGGCTTGCAGCTGCAAGGTGTGCAGGCCGAGGACCTGCCTGCTCTCTGAGGCTGAGCAGATTATGGGCTGATGAAAAGGCAGCCCTCTCCTCTGCCCCATTTCTCAGCTTTCTTTTTGGTTTTTACATCATTTTTGCTCTCTGGAGCATTAAATCCGTTGTTGGATTCTCCTTAGAGCCGGTGAGCAGAGTCGCTTTTGCCCAATCAAAGCCCAATCACTGGGAAAGGCTTTTGGCCTGCAGAGATCCTTTGAATGATCCTGTGGTGGCTGAGAGGACACCATGCTCCTGGGACACCCATACGGGTGTTTGTGTGTACCCAGCCTACGTGTGCAAACACCCCAGGGCTGGAGGGTCCTAGCACCTCTTGGGGCTGTGGAGACTTTCACACCCCAGGACGGTGCAAAGGACCATCTTCGTACTTCCCCGACTCTCCTACGTGAGGGCACAGTTGCTGGGTGAGGCTGAGAAGCCCTTCAGCTGCTTTGGGATCTGTTAGCTGCCTCAGGAGGTCTTTTGCACCTCGCTGTTCAGGCTGCCACAGACAGCCTGGTCCTCCTGACCCACCGAGAGGGTGAGGGGCTCTGGCACAGCAGACCCCGGGTGCCCTTTAGGTGCTGAGGAGCTGGAGACGGGGCAGCACTGTGGCTATGCCGCATGCATTCCCTGCTGGCAGCAATTATGTTGTAGCTGGGTGAAATGAGGCAGGCTGGCAGGCAGCCCGCTTCTGCGGTGCCGTGAGAAGGGCCCGGCTCCTGGGGAGAGAGCTGGGGAGCACAGAGGGAGCGGGGGGCCAAACCTCGGCTTGGTGGCTGCCAGCTGGGCTGACAGGCCAGGCGCGCCGAGAGCTCGGCCTTCCCTGGCTGCTCTGCTCCGTGTCAGAGGAGGATCGTCTGCAGGGGCTGATCGGTGACCACCTGCACATCACCACACACCGTGGGCAGCTCTGTCTTCCCAGGCTCTGTTCTGCCAAGCACACAGAGGCTCCTCAGCTCCGTTATCTGGTCAAAGAGGCAAGCTGGTGTCTGGGAGCATGGCAGGTTGTGGTGCACCCTGAAACCGTGGGAGAGGACAGTCTTGGGGATTTACGCCGACTAATCTATGATTTAAGAGCTTGGATTTGCTGTCATCCAGCAAACACCATGTGCCAAAAATCCTTGGAATTCACCCCATGGTCCTGATGGAGGTTCACAGCTTCAGGCAGCAGCAAGTTTCTCTCCTGTCAATCAATGCCTTTTCCCCAAGGCACCTTATTCCAGCCTGGGGAAAAGAGAGCGAGGAGCTATAGCAAAGGAATCTGGGGAATGGGCAAGAAAAATCTTAGCCTAGAAGAGAAAGGAGGAAAAAAATCTCTCCAACAGAAATCAACCATCCACTGCTGAGGGCCCTGGGGAGATGTGTCCATCCAGCAGGAACTTCCCATTAGCTGCTCTTTGCCTCTCCCTGCAGACGGCTGGGCGACAGCAACAGCCCCTTCCAAGCAGGTTTGTCTTGTCCTCCTCTCCTCTACTCTCAGCTTTCCAGAACAGCTAAATCAACAGCCTCAGGGAAAACGAAGTCAGAGAAGACACAAAACTCCCATAAAAACCCAGCCAGTGCAGCTGCTGGATTTGCCTGGCTGTCAGCACTGGTGTGCTGAGCCCTTTCCTTCCAGACAGGGAAATGGGGAGAGGAAGGGGAAGAATGGGACCCATGAGGACCCTTGTCTGAGTCTTGGGTTCAGGTGCCACTTGCTGTGTGACCTACTGCAGGAACATTCTCAGTCTTCTTTTCTTGCCAAGCCATTGGAGAAGTTTCTTTTCCTGGTGTGCCATGACTTTTGTGGCACAAAACGTTTCCATTCTCACAAAGAGAAGGAAACCAAAGTCCCCTCATTGTGGGGACGAAGTGCAAGACTCCTCTGATAAACTTCTAGCTGTAGATAGTTGAAACTGAGGGGAAGCATCCCCCTCCCCAGCCTTGAGAGCATCCCCTAGCCCAGGTGAGCTGCAAACTCACATGTTGCCTGTGGTGGGAACCTTACGCTGGGAACACACCTAACTTCTCTTTGAAGGCAAAACTTCTGGCCAGGTAGGGAGCTGTGCTTCTCCTCCTTCCCTGTGCTGCCCACAGGGTGCTTTCCTGGGCTCCCACGAGCTCGGATTTTGCAGATGTGGACGTGAGGCTGCTGCTTTTGTGCCTTTCCCTCTCTCTCACTCCAGATGTGTGGGCAGTGCTGAGCACCCTAAAATAGAAACTCACTTGGGTTCCAAGCACCACACTGAATCTGGCTCTGGAATAGACCGAGCCATTGCCAAGTGGCTAAAACTTCTCACTATCACTTTTGTTTGCATCCCAGGAGTACTTGAAGGCTTGTCCTGCAGCAGCAGCTGCAGGGGGTCCATGAAGGCTCTGCTGAGCTTCAGGACCTCCAGACCCCTTGCTACGGGGGGGACATCCACCCCTGGGCAAGACCATGCCAGTCCCAAAGGAGTTGAAAGCGTGAGCAGATGGGAGAGCTGCAGAGTGAGGGCATATGGACGCTTGCCCGGGTCAGTGCCACGGATGAGGAGCTTGCAGACCTCCAGCTCCCACGGCTGCTCCCTGGAGAGGGAACTGGATGTGGTGGAAAAGCTTCTCTCTCCTCGATGCAAGAAGCCCCTCAGTGGCTGAACACTGTATAAACAGCAGCAGGCGGCTCCCTCCCCCTTTCCATTTCTGTTTGTTAAACACACGCTCCCTGCCTTTCTCTCATTCAGGAGCTAACACAGCATCCAGCTTTGTGAGACGGGGGCTGTCAGTCACCCTGAGGCAGGGTGCTCTCCGGATGCTCGGGCTGGGGTACCAAAGCCACCCCTGGCCATGAAGTGACCTCCAGCAGCCCAGATCCTCACCTGACTCCCTCGCTTTTCCCAGGACAGTTACGGAAAAGTGCTTATCAGCCCTTTGCCACAGGTTGATTCTCGGAGAGTGGAGAGGACAAAGCGCTCCGTCCTGACCAGCGATGAGAGGATAACTCGAGGTGAGCAGCCGGTTCCCGAAGGAGAAGGATGCTCTGGCCTTTGCAGGTGGGTTGGGGAGGGCTGGTCTGAGTGGCAGGGCTGAGATGGGGACAGGTCTTGGCCATGCTGCACGGCTCAAGCAAAAAAAACAAATGGTCCAAGCATCTCTGGGAAACTGAATTTGGGGACTGACAGCCCTGAGAGCTGGACTAGAGAGAAAGTGAACACGAAATACTGGCAGGAGAGTTTGGAACGGTCCCCAAGCAGAAGCAGGGAGTCTGGGAAGCAGGATGCTGAGCGAGAGCAGTCAGGAGAGCAGGTTGCTCCTGGGGGCTGCAGCAACCAGGCACATACAGCTCCGGAGCAGGATGCTGCAGGTGTGGGGTTGAGGTGCACATCTGCCTGAGAAATCCTGCTCTCTCCCTCGATCTGCCTCCTCGTGACTTGGTACAAACCTCCCGGCAGCTCCTCCGTGCCGGGACTGCGCACGTCGATGCCACTCGGCTCGCTGCCAGAGATCAGTGACCTCAAAGCAGGAGATGCAAAGGCAGATAGGGGACTGCTGGAGGAAAATTGGTGTTTGCTTTCTTTCTGCACCCATTGCATGCCAATTGTTGGGCAGAGAGAGCCTCTTACAGTCCTGCTGTAGCCTGCATTTCACCTACGGAGTTTCTGCTCTGTCCCAAAGCAGGATACTAGGTTTGCTCCATGGGTGTTCCGTTGGGGTTGTTATTTCTCTCCCCTCCCTTGTCTCACACCAGACTCCCGAAATTTCAGGAGGCAGCAGACTCCCCAGGTTAACCAGACTGCCTCTTCCCTTCTGCAGCCCCGACAAATAGCGTGGCTCCATCACAGCATCACCTGCTGAGCCCTGTCTCCCAGGCAGCGCTGCTCTGCTCCCATGGCGTGTCCCGTGGGGCAGAGGGCCCTGCACTGTTCCCACCAGTTTTCCATAGGAGAAATTCCCAGGACAAAGCGTGTGTCCCTGCCAAACAGGTCTCTCCACCTTCTTTTTCCTCCTGTCCTGAGCTGAGCGATTGAGGCATCCTCCTTCCTCCATCCCCTTCAGAGTCCTTTGTGGCCTAGACATTTTTACAGCCAGGAAGCATGAGGAATCCCTGGTGTATCTCTTCCTTCTTACACTTTGTCTCCCGGTGCCAATTCTACCCTGGGGTCCCCCAGGAGCAGCTCTGGGGCCAAGTGCAGGGCTGGCAGTGTGTGTCTGATGCCATTAGGTTTCTTTCCCAATGGGCCTGATCTGGAAGGGGAGTTTACAAAGCTGGGCAGGTCAGAGGGTCTTCCCTTCTGCCAAACTTCACAGCAGGGCAGTTAAACCTTCACTGGAGATGGAAACACCTGGGACAATTTCTATCTGCTCTTTTTCTTCAGGAAATCATCCCAGAGCTGCTGTTTGCCCTGAAACCAGCTCATCACACAGAGAATGCAACGCTCCCCTCCTCCTCCCCCCCAGCTTCCATCACTCACATTTTGCATTTTCACGCTGCTTCTGAAATCTCTGCTCAGGTTTCATCCTGAGAGGTGCAGAGCCCTGGCCTTTCTGGTGGTGAGCACAGGGGGCTGGAGTTTGCAAACTCAGTCTCTGTTCCCAGCCCTGCTCTGGATGGATGTGCTGCGTGGCCTCTGGCAGCTGGTTAACCTACCTATCAGTTTATTGCGTTCTCCACTCTGAAGTGCTGTGCTGTGGGGTGTAGGGCTGAACACTGCAGCCTCTCCAGTGCTGTAGGGGAACATAAAGGTGGTAGAAGGTGGCTTGTCCCAGGGTGACAACCAGGTTCTGGGTATGAGGGATGGTCTCAGACCTCTTTGCCACGGACACCTGACTGCTGCCAGATCTGGGACTGGGGGATGCTGGAGATGAAGGGGTTTCATGGAGTTGAGCTGCTTTGGAGGAAGGGCACAGCATGGAATAAATCAGTGAGACAAGCCATGAAAATCTCCATCAGCCTTGGCTCTCGTGCTCCAGCGCTGCAGCAGACAGAGACTGTGGCTGTGGGTAGCCACATTTGGAGCAGAGAGCAGAGGCTGGCCCAAATCCCTTCTCTCCCTCCTTCCAAGTCGATGATAACCATGATAGGATTGCAATCCTGGGTGTGCTCTGAGCCATCCTAACCTCCCTCTTTTCGGCACCCCTTGTCCCCACGCCGAGTGCCTGTGGGCTGCAGCACCCCCCGGCTCACTGCTTGGGGCAAAAAATAAAGGAAATGTAATTAACAAGCTCTGTTTTCTCCATCCCTCTGCCCACCCCTCCAGCCCTGCTTTCTGAACCCTGACACGCTTTGCACATGGCTTTTCCAGGCCTGGATGTGCCCTGACAGATTTGGACCAGGCTGGCTGTGTGCCTGGGCCTGCAGCAGGGACACAGGGGGAGCCAGGGTGTCCCCAGGAAGCAAAGATGCATCTGAGTCCCAGGGGATCTAGTCCAGGCCCTTTGTAGGAATGGGGTTTGGAGTTGTCACAGTGGTCACTGTCCCTCACAGTCACTGACAGCCGTGTGCTCAGCAAAGGGCTGAGGTTTCGCAGCTCCACTCTGCTTGCCCCTCCTCTTTCCCCTTCCCAAAGGCTGCAACCTGCTGGCACAGGGCACAGTGCACGGCTCTCTGCATCCTTCTGGAGCCATCCCTGGGTCCCAGCCCTGCCTCAGGCTGAATCTCAGCAGGAGGAGAGGCCAAGAGCAGGATCCAGGCAATGCCCTATTTCTTCATTTCATCATGGCAGCCCAGCACATAGGTAGTATTTCTGCCTCCTCCTGATCTGCCCTGCTATTTTGTTCTCTCTAAAGCAGTCGGCTCTCAGCTCCAAGGATTTTTCCATCTAGCCTGGCAGGCTTGCTGGGCACAGGAGCGTGTGCCTGGCAGCAGCCTACACATATGCCAGCACTTCCATTAGTTGCTGGAACAGACCTTGGTCCACTCCTAGCAGCATCCCTGCGACCTCCAAGCAGCCCCTGGAGTGGGAACATTTATTATGACCATTTTGTCTCTTAATTAAAATGCCTTAATTGATTTTTAATAGTCCCCCTTTGGAAAAAAAACACAACAAAGCAAACCAAATCAAATAATAACTCCATTAAGGCCATTTTGTTAGGAAGCGAAACAGCTCCAATAGTCATGATGTTCCTGGCTCCTCTCAGATGGTGGGTAGCTGCCAGTCTCCAGCGCAAGGAAATAGCCTGAGATGTGAACATGGAACTGGCAGCCAGTTGGTGGGTGAGATGGAGAAAAAGGGACAGGAGTGTCTGCTGGTGTCATGCCAAGACTTGGGCACCAAAGATAAATGGGATAGGCAAGCCACGGGAAAAGGGATACCAAGTGATAGTGATAATGGTATAAAATCCCAGGCAGAGAGCAAGCAGGGAAAGCACTGCCCCTGAAGTGTGCCCAGCCCTTGCTCTGTTTCCTTCACAGACCTTGCTCTTCCAGCAGGAAGATTTGCTTTGGGGCCAGCAGCAGAATGGGGTGTCAGGGCTCTGGGCTAGGCTGCTGCCATGTGTGGGTCAGGCTCTGTCAAAGTGGCTGTGGCACCTTCCCGGGGTCCTGTCTGCTCCCCTGCTCCGTTTCCCACTGCACTGGCTGTGCAGGGTGGCTTTGAGCTCCTCACTCCTGCCTTAGAATTTGGGCCCCCCCTTTTGTCTGTGGGGTTACCTTTCCAGGGCTGGGGCCAGTCATGTCATGGAGGTCTGAGATGACCCTTTAGCAAACCCTCACCCCAGCAAGTCCACCCACTTTTCTCTCCTGCATAAAGCCACCTTCCTGCCCTCTCAGCGGTGGCTGCACGTTCTCCATAATCACAGTGCCTGAGCCCAACAACTTCATTTACAGGAATCACTGGCATTAATCAGCTGCAGAGCTAAACAAGTGAGGCAAGCCAAAGGACAGGGAGAGGGCACGAGAAAGCAAGTGTGCAGGCAGGGACGGGCCACTGCAGGCAGCTCTTTTGCTGGGCCTCCACAGGGACCTGGGTTTGCAGCTTCCTGGGGAAGATTCCTGGGAGCAGCTCCCAAGGGGGGTCACGTCCCTTGCTCTGAGGAGCAGGGAAAGAACAAACAGCCATTTGTTACGCATCGCTATGTGACTGCTGCCACCTTTAACATCTTGCCACCATTAGTTTATGCTATTTGTTTAAGGAACTAGCTGAAATACAGGTGCTCTGCCCAGAAAGCAGGCTCCCTTCCCAAGGACAGGCTGTCCTTAACGTTCATCCTGAGGGATATGGAGCTGCAGGAAGCCCACCAGCACGCAGCCAGCAGCGCTCACGTCTCAGCGGTACAAACCCAGAGCGATCTGCTGCTTGGGGAGGTTGAGAAGGTTCCCAGCAGCTGCCTCTAATTCCCAGCTTCGTTTAACCTCTGTGCATCTCTCCCTCAGTGGCCCAGCTTTATCTCCTCTTCGCAGGCCAGAAAGAACCCAGCACTCTGCAGACCACCCTGTTTGGGCAGAGTGATGGTTTTTGCTCATTTTCAGTGGCAATGGTGGCCCCGGACACAGCTCTGGGGTGAGAAGGGCCATGCCCACCCCTCTCCGCACACCCCAGCAGCAATGCTGAGACACAGAGGCTGAGAGGGAGCCAGGAAGAGAGCTGGAACTCCTGTTTGGGCTGAATGAAACCCCTGCTCTATCAACACTCCGCCGCTACAACGGCACCGAACGCCAGCTGCGGGTTCCAGGCTGAGTCAGTTGTGGCTCCTCAGCCGGGCTCCCTGCTCCCGAAGCCGTGTGCACACAGAGGCCTGAGCCATCCTCACGCAGAGGTGGCAGGATGCTCGCTGATGCCGGGGGCTTTGGCTCTCAGGCCTCTTTGTGCCCCGACGCTCAGCAACAGCTCTGCGGGAGGCTTGTTCACAGCCCCAGCTGGTTTATCCCCCCCTGCACATGCACAGCCCTGCGGGAGCTCCCACCTCCGCAAAGCCGGCCGATGCCTGGGTGTCACCACCACAGGCAGGCTCTTCAGGATCTTTGGCAGCACGGCCAAGGCACTAAATCATGGTTATGATTAAAGCTTTGTTTCCTTAACAGGATATCTTGATTATCACAGCACAGAATTCATTTCTCACTGGAAGGGCACGGGTTCTCCACAAGCAGGGTCACTGTAGCACCATCTGCAAGTAGCGTAATGCAGAATTTACAATACAACTGCTGATTTCTCATCACTTAAGGAATACAGAATTTACTACACAACCTGACCTATTATTTCTAATCACCTAGACCCTCTGCAGATGGAGACCACACCTGGAATATTGTGTCCAGTTCTGGACCCCTCAGCTCAAAAAGGACAAAGAACTCCTTGAAAGAGCCCAGCGCAGGGCCACCAGGGTGATGGAGTGGGACACCTTCCTTAGGAGGAGAGGCTGAGGGAGCTGGGCCTCTTTAGCCTGGAGAGGAGGAGACTGAGGGGTGACCTCAGTAATGTTTCTAAATATGTAAAGGGTGAGAGTCAGGAGGACAGAGCCAGGCTCTTAGTGATGCCAGTGACAGGACAAAGGCAGTGGGTGCAAGCTGGAGCAGAGGAAGTTCCGTGTGAATATAAGGAGGAACTTTTTCCCTGTGAGGGTGCTGGAGCCCTGGGACAGGCTGCCCAGAGAAGTCATGGAGTCTCCTTCTCTGGAGTCATTCAAACCCACCTGGATGTGTTCCTGTGTGATGTAGTCTGGGTGATCCTGCTCAGGCAGGGGGGTTGGCCTAGATGATCTTTCGAGGTCCCTTCCAACTCCTGATGTTCTGTGATTCTGTGAAATCTTAATGCATGGTTTTCTGTATCACCATAATCATAATCCAGCCTCAAAGATCTTATGAGAGTCACTTGCTCCATCCTCAGAGGAAGCACAGTACGGTGTCCCTGGCGTGGGTCCTGCAATTCTCCACTTAGGATCTGCAATGAGGAAAGGAGTACACAGCCTGGCACCCAGGAACCTTCAGGCTGGCAGGGAAGGGAAGAAGAAAACTCTTTCATTTGTCTCCTTGGTTCACAGGACCTTCAGGGCCTGATAATGAGGGAAAGGGAATGAATCCATGACCTGCTTACCCCATAAAGTGGCATTAGTTACGCTAACCATGTTACCAGGGGTTGGGAGCAGGGGGTACTGGTCACACTGGGTTGAGTTGGGTGGTGACACCACTAGCAGCAGCAATGGTGGAGACTGACGCAGAGACAGGGTGACAGATATTGTCACCTGGAGAGGTGAAAAATAAGAAACTGAAAAAAAAATCCAGGGAGCCCAATCTGGAAACTAATTGTTATGGAAAGGTGGAGAAAAGCACCTTGAATGTGAGAGTGTTGTGTTGTCTTGTTTTGTTCCTTTCCTGATTGACACCATCATGATTTCTTCTGTCAGCCTCAAGAAGTCCCAAATTTTTGGCTTGTTTGCAAAGCCTGGAGAAGGCAAGGTGCAAAGGGGGTCCATGACCAGGAGGCTTTTTCATGACCTACCAGTCTGGCCCTGGATGGTTGAGGGCTTCTTCCCTGTTCTGTTCAAATAAACAGAATCTCAGGAACTTGTGTGAAAAGTTGCATTTTTCCCTGACCTTTCCTTGGGGAATTCAAGTCATCCTGGGAGGTGTAGGAGAAGGGAAAGACCCTTCAGCATGTGAAAGGATGGGGGGAAAGGGAGGAGGAAGGAGGACACCACTGCTCCTGCTGTTTACCTGAAACTCCATGTGGGACGTGCCCTTTGAGTCTCTGTTCTTGCAGATGCTCTAATGTCTCCTGTGCTCTCACTTCTGCTGTGTCTGTGTTCCAGACCTCCTCCTCCTGACAGAAAGTCTCAGGCCAGGCATGGGACCGTTGGAGGGAACAAACAGCACCCTCACTGTGGAGAAGACAGCGTTAGAGGAGAAGCTGCCACAGGGCTGGCACACCAAGGACTTTGTCACTCCTAGCCAGGATCTCTCTGGGTCCCGCAGCATTATGATGGACAGCACCAAGATCCTGGGGGTCCAGGTTGTTCTAATTGCCGCCTACTCCCTCATCATTCTGCTGGGGTTCATCGGCAACTCCTTGGTCATCTACATCATAGTGAAGTACAAGACCATGAGGACCGTCACCAACTTCTTCATAGCTAACCTGGCCCTGGCAGATCTGATGGTGGACACCCTCTGTCTGCCTTTCACCCTAGTGTACACGCTGCTGGACGAGTGGAAGTTTGGAGCTGTTCTTTGTCATCTGGTCCCTTATGCTCAAGCTCTGAGTGTCCATGTGTCTACTCTCACCCTAACTGTGATTGCCCTGGATAGGTACCGGTGTATTGTTTTCCACCTGGACAGCAGGATTTCCAAGAGGCTCAGCTTCACCATCATAGCTGTCATGTGGCTCGCAGCAGCTGTCCTAGCAGGTCCTCTGGCCATCTTCAGAGAGTACCGGTACGAGGAAATCCCATCCATCAACCTCAAAATGGCTGTCTGCTCAGAAAAATGGCCTTCTGGTAACAACAGAGATGCCACTATCTACAGCCTGTCCATGCTCCTCCTGCAGTATGTCTTTCCTCTTGCCATTATTTGTTATGCCTATACCAGGATCTGGTTCAAGCTGAAGAACCACGTCAGTCCCACCTCTAGGAATGAAAACCAGTGCCGGAGGAGGAAGACAACCAAAATGCTGGTGATTGTAGTCGTGGTATTCGCAGTCTGTTGGCTCCCCTTCCACATATTCCAGCTTGCCATTGATCTTGATCTGGTTCTTATCTTCCATGAGTACAAACTCCTCTACACCGTCTTCCACGTGGGGGCCATGTGCTCTACCTTTGTCAACCCCCTGCTCTACGGCTGGATGAACAAGAACTACCGGAACGGCTTCCTAATGTTCTTCCGTTGCCAGAACAAGCCCGAAAGCATCCACACCGAAGGCTCGGTTAGAGGCAGGTCATACATCTTCAGGGCCAACACCCTCAATGGCAGCATCAAACAGACTCCTGGCAGTGGACCGCTGCCCACAGAGGTTTAGGGATGGGACATCCTCCTCCAGGACTGAGGCTGACTGAGCCCAGAGACGTTCTTGGGTGAATACCTTTCTCTGGCAAGACACTGTGTTGCCAAAGCATTATAGCCACCACAGCCACGTAGAAATACTCCCCTGTATCACTCCAAACAATAAATCTGGTGTATTTCTGTCTGACCAAATGAATGATGTTGTCTTTTCTCTGCGCTCAAGTTATTCACACAGAAGCACAAAAAAATCACAGGCTCAGAGGAGGCTTTCATTTGGCCAGGAAAATACTCCTTTTCCAGTATCCCCATTTGCCAGTGGGGGTTGCTCAACCCTTCCCTCCTGACACATTGCACATTACAAATGCAGAACCTTTCTGGTGTATGCCTGTTCATCTGGATGTCTCCTACCCGAAACCCTTAATGATCCATCTTTAGCTAATGCCTCCAAGGGAAGGGAGACCTACACTCCTGCAAACACAGGCTGGCTAGTGACACCACTCCACAGGGCTGGGAAGGGAGCAGGCTGGTGCAGGTTGAGGCCGGGCAATCCATGATCTCTTGCATGAGTCTGCATTTGCAAACCATGGGATGAGCTTTGGTCCTCAAGGTCCAGGAGGTGGCAGTGACACTACCACAGTTTCCTTTACAAGTGCCAAAGTAAGGCTTTGGAGACTCATTAGTCAGGGGGGTTCTGAGCCAGTGCCCTGGATTTAGCAAGGAGGAGAGCAGGCAGAGATGCAGATAGGAAAGGAAGGAGCTGGGGCAGCTGATCAAGAGGACTGAAACTGCACCTAGGGGGTGGCAAAGGTGATCTCCTCCAGACCCCGAGATGTGGCTCCTGCCATGCAATAACTTGACCAGAGGGGCAAAACTTGACCAGCTTTGCCTCTCTGATCATCAGAGGCAAAACTGCCGACACCACCATTCCCCAAGGCACTCAGAGGGTTTTAAAGCTCTGCTCTTTCTGGGGTTGGAGGTGGTATGGGGTCTGTACATGGATGCTTCAGTTCAGAAGGCAGATGTGACCTGCTTGCATGGTTGTCACAGATGTGGTGTCCTCTGGCAGAAGAAGACCAGGAGACAAAGGAAAATGTATTCTTTCAAACCAAACTCTATATTCTCCTCCCTAAGGCTGTGTCAGCTGGGGAGCATATTTTTAGCTATACCATCAAAGGAGGCTTGATTGCTACTGTGATCTCAGCAGCTCGTCACTGGTGTCGTCTCTAAAAGTCAGTGTTCATCAGATTGGAAGTAACTCCCAGATGCAGGAAAGATACTCAACAAACCTCCTCATTAGAGATAGAAAGAAAAGAACTTTGATTTGTAGGTCTTCACTGCAGCAAGGACAAGAGCTGGATCAGGTTGCCTGGTCTGTCACATCTGGAGTCCTCAAGGGATGAACTGTCAAAGGACTTATCTGAAAATCCATCTCTCCTGCCTCCCTCCCCAGCTTGACCTGCCTCTGGCCTTTGTTCTCCAGCTCACCTTCTCACTGCCACACTAGGCTTTAATCTGCTTATTTCTGTTCAGTGATGCCCTGCTTCATTTTTGTGAATAGGTACAAGAGAGTGGCCTCAGGTTCCTTCCCCAGAGACATTACTGCCAGGCAGGGCCCAAGGAGCACACTCCACACTGGGGGACATGGGTGTGCTGATGCCTAACTACCTCCCCAGCACCTGATCCTGCAGATCACAGTGCGTTTTTCATTTCAGGGAGCTTCAGGTTCAATGAAGATCCTGTCAGGAAGTCATTGATGTTCCAGTAAAAGGGACACCTGCTTCCTGGCAGGCCAAGACATGATGGGAGAACCGAGACACAACTAAACCTTCCCCATGTGAAGATACGAAGTGCCATGGAGTGATGGCAGGAGTTTGCTGTTTGAGCCTGATGGAAAGAGGAGGATATTCTCCTCCACAGCACTGGTAAATTCTGCCCCTACCTAACGAACTGGTCATTTCTCTAATCCATCCTCCCAATGAACTCTCCCTGTGTTTCCATCAAACTCCAAGATACAAGGAAATGTTTATGTTTCAAAAGCAGCTTAAATAAGTGGAAAGAATTCAACTATTACCAATAAACACTTCAGAAAGTGATTTAACACTCAATAATGTATGTCAGAGTAAAACAACACATTCAGCAATGCAAGCTTGGAAGCCAATCACGCTGCCAGCTGAGATGGATGAGGAGCTAAATTGCTCTTCGAAGGGCCTTGCCAAAGGTTCTGTCCTGTGACACCACAGACGGTATCTGACTTTGGAGCAAGGCAGATAATGACATTATGAATGACTGTTTAATTTTGAGCCCAGACTTTTAAACTAAATATGGATAAATAAATAAATAGATGCCAGATCTTCACAAATGAATTCTGGCAATGGCATTTATAGGGCAGAGGGATGGGTTTTTTTTTTTCCTTTTATGCTGGAGCAAACTGAGAAAGAGAAACTATTTACTTGAAGTTTAACAGCAAAGTTCTGTTTGCTTTATTTAATACACTTGTGCAGCTTTGCTGATGGATTTCTGCCTGTGAGCTTCCTGCTTTTTCCTTGCTATTGGAAAAAGTTACAACCTTCCACATCTACTGCTGGCAGGGAAATCAGCTCTTGGTTGTGTACACATGTCCCTGTGTGGAAAACCGTGATGCCTCTATTGAGGGCAAGTGGTCCTTCTGCCCACTGCCAAGCAGAATGAGAGAAGGTGGAGAGTGAGGAAGAAAAGCTTCTTACTGAAGGTTGATTTGGGCAAATAAATAGTATGTTGTAGGCTGTCATGACTGCACAGAAGATAAGGATTAATTTGTTTCCATGAAAGAAAGATCTGCTGAAGATGAAGGGTCCCATATATTAAGATGGCTTTACTGCCAAGATCAGTTCCATGAAACCAAAGACCAGAAGCATTTTAAGTTTCTGAACTATTTAGAGCTCAGGACAGGGGTGACCCCGCTCTGTTGGCGTCAAGGGCAGATCCTTTTGTAGATACAGATATTCTTGGAGTTGAAGGCATCTTCCCACTGCCAGCTCCTTGCCAAAGGTACATCAGTGAACATCCACCAAGCTGGGCTTCTCTCTGCAGAGCTGGTTCTGGTGTTACTGCCATGGGAAGGAATGGCTCGTGTCAGTGGCACAGCAGCTGACAGGGATAAGGGGTTCCAATACAGAGTTAGAAACACAGTGACAAAAATGAAAATGAACAAGGGTTCATCAAAGCTTGTCTGGAAGACAGCGGCGTTTCTGGTGCCCAAACCGACTTCCTGTGGGGCTTTTCCTGATTCTTGCTGACATCCTTCTCAAAGTGCTGCTTCAGTGAACTGGCCTGAGGATATTTCACAGCTTTTAGGAGGGAGGTTCTCAACTCGATGAGAAACACCCTATTTCTCACACTAGGACACTCTTTCTGGTCACATCATACAAATCTTGTATTATAAAAAGTACCACTGAACAGCTCTTAATTGCCAAGTGACCCCTAACAGACGATTAACTTTGAACAGACACCACAGGTGGGGATGCCTCTTACCATCCCATGCAAACCATTACTCACATGCCAGACAAATGCCAGAACAGCTGACATGTGGCAGCATCATCATCTAAAACCAGCAGCTTTGATAACTGTTGTGCCCCATTACAGGCTGCTCTAAGAGCTCTTGAGTCCCAGAATCTTTTACCAAGCTTCCAGCTTTGACAGAGCCCACTGAAATGGCAAAGGCTGTGTTTGTTCTGCATACAGGAGGCTCTCTGAGCACTAGAAATTTTGCCTCTAAAACATTTAGTTTGCTCTAAAAACCCCTTCCTGTTTGCTTTCCAAAGCATATACATCTGTAACAAGCTAAGTGAAAGCTCTGGCTTTTTACTTTTCCTTGTCTTGAGGCAATATATACAGCCGGCATCGAGATCAATGTGGGGTGAGTCGGGTCCTTCGTTCTGGGCTCTGTTAGAATTAAAGACATGACACACTCCTGAGTATGGCTGAGCTTCATCCTGCTCCTACAAAGGCTGGATCCATCCCCTTGTGGCTCCCTGCCCTGCGGTGACATGTGCTCTCTTCCATTACCCAGGGCAGCCCAAGCGAACCACACACGTCAAATGGCACATGTTTTATTCAACGTGCCCACAAATGTATCAGCAGGAACACTGCCCTGAGCTTTTCACAAAGGCTCTGCAGGGAAATACATGCTAGACCAGGAAAGAGGCAGTTCCTCCAACATATATATACTAATATGAGAGGGGCTGCAGCGATGTTCTGCTGAAGGAGGTCACGGGCAGCTCAGCGTTCCCCTTGGTATCAGGTGTAATCTTACCACTGTTATAGCTAACATGGTCTGAAGCCAAATCAGCCTTTGTTTGGGCAGGAGCTTTGGGGTTGGCGCTTTCTTTGCATGCCTTTGTCTTTCTGCTCTGCTCTTGTGTCATTTCACTGGGGTCTCTGAACGTGCTGTGCTTTAAATAAGGCCCCAGGATCAGCGAACTTGGTGAAAATCAGGAATTATTGCAATAATCCAGAAAAAAAAGAGAAAGGATTCTGAGTTTGTATGGGTGAGCAGAATTTGGCCCCCTTGCATTTGAAAAAGCAGAGCTTTGTCTTCCTTTCAGTTTTCCCTTATCTAGCTTGAGATTCTTCAAGTGCCAAAAATAATATTGCATGTTACTGCCAGAACATTTATCTTCTCTTTGAGCTCATTTCAGAGCAGGGATTTGTTTAGGAGGGCCTGGGAGGGGAAGAAGGCTAGGTTTTTAAAGCTCATCCTTATCTCTAGTCTCAGTGTTTTGTAAGTTAAAAGACAAATCAGAAAAAGACAAAGTCATTCACACATGCCAAGGGAGGTACCAATTTATCTTCAGACAACACAACCTCTATTTAATTTTCTATCCAGACACCCCAGCACCCTTTGCCCAAGTGTTGTATGAATATGGGGCTGAAGGAGGTTGTGGGAGGAGGGAATTTTTCTGCTGCTAATAGCAATACCTGAGTGTCACTCATGATTTATAGCCAGCAAAAAATGCTTTTTCTGGTCTGTGTTCTGCTGAGTGTAATGAGTACGGAAGAAATAGTGCGGACGCCTCATGGAGCTCACAGGAGGAGATCTTCATTAGTTCAGTCCTCTCCAGTGTGGTAGCAAAGACTGCGAACATTAGAGGAGAAACCCTTTTGTTTATAACTAGCTTATTGAAGTGCACAAGCATGGAGTTGTCACTGTGTCACTCTGCTAATGTGTCACGAACTTTCAGACACCATTTGTCTCCAGGATGCACGGGCAGCTCAGCTACGAGGTGCTTCTCCTCGCTGCGGTGTGGAAGGAAGGAAGAAAAGAGGACACAGAATGAGATTTCAAGATATTAAGGAGAGGATATGCCCCTGGATGAAATTATGAGGTAAATATGGTTGTCTGTGAAACGTGGGGGAGATTGTTGGCTCTGTTGGGATCAAGATGAATAACATCAAAAGGGGAGCGAACTCTGCCATGGTGCAGGAAGAACAGAGCCTCTAGCATAACAGAGATGAGTAAGAAGTAACAGCAAACCTGGATCCATCCGTGCAGAATCCTGTCTTAGATCAAGGCAGTAGAAGATGGTGTTTAGGAAAAGGTTGCTCACTTGGCCATATTTGTGGTCCATTCCCCTCATGCCCTAGCAGCAGCCACAGCCACTGTATTAGAGACATCAGAGGTGACATCCCTGAAGGGACCATTTAGTAGCCATTTCTAGACCTCTTGGTTGGGAATTTCTCCCATTCTGGATAATTCTGTCTGCTTCTGCAGCCTTCTGTGGCAGCCAGTTCCAAAAGTTCCCACTCCCCACAGTGTAAAAAAGCACTTTCTTTTATCTGTTAAAATCAGTCCCCTACTAGTTTCTGCAAATGCTCTCTGGTTCCACTGCTGTGGGACTTGCTGAACAGCAGCTGAACCAGCGCCCACCCGGTGCCTTCTTCATTGTGTACATTTTGATGCTATAATCCTTCTCCAGCTTTCTCCTCTCTCAGCTCAAGCCACATGCTCTCCTAAGGCATCTTCTTCATCCCTGATCATTTTATTTGCTCTTCTGTGGACCTTCTCTAGTTCCAGAAATACCACAAAGGGCTGAATTTTGCTCATACTTCCCATGAAGAGGCTTTGTTCCAACCTAGCTTGAGATCAGCCACATGAGGACTCCGAAGTACGCTTGGGGAAGGACACCTCTTGATAAATGTCAGGCTGCCTCTCCCTGGCTGCAGCATCGCTGGATTCTTAATGAAACCTCATTAGACTGGTCACCGAGTCAGTTCAGTGAATCATGAAATGCATCCCCAGTGTTGTTTCTGAAGCTGAGAGGAACAAGGGCAGCCAGATCCCTACCTCACCTTGAGCTGTGTATCTGATAGCTTTACCCAGGAGCGAGACAGAAGTCCAAGTGATCCTGATCCCAGACTGGTGGCCTAAATCACAGCCTCATCTGTCCCTTCTACAAAACAGAAAAATGAGGAATTGTGCATTTCAGGAAGAGAGTGACGGGGTTTTGTTACTTGGCAACTGTCACTCCCACATATTCTACAGGAACTTGAGAACATCCTGCACCTCAGAGAAATCAGCCAGCTTAGGTGAGGAGGAAGGGAGCTGGCAGCAGATCTTCCAAAACTTTGAGCTGGGAAGCTCTCCTGGGGCTCGTAGTGCTTTATGTCTGCATGCTCCTCAGCTTGTCTCCTCAGTGTGACTGTCTGCATCAGTTTTCTGGGCTCTTCATGTTGAAATAATCTGTTGTTCTGCCGATTCTCTCTTGCAGAGGCATTTCACAGCCATCTCAATGTGCTCTAATCCACCTGCCAGCTGCAATCAGCACTCAGCACAGTTGCACTCCTGTCAGCCAAGATTTGAGCACCAAACCCAAAAAACCTTCAAAAGAGGAATCAGCAAGAGATCTGCATGTGGAAACCAGGGAGGGGGCAGTCAAACCCGAGGGCTTGGTGAGTGTACATGCAGCGACAGCAAACCTGGGCACTGAGGCCAGAGTAAAATTTGACTTGCTTTCTGCAGTTGACTTCAGGCAGGAACTCAAGACACAAATATTAAAACAATAATTTAGAGCTGCAGTTGCTGGGAGCTAAAACCCAAAGTAGAACTCAGCAGCTGGCTGGCTAAGTGGACCCCAGCTAATGCATTTATGCAGCGGTTCAGCATTTTTGGTCCTGTTTTGTTACTGACAACTTTTCTACATGAAATCCCATTTCTCTTTCCTTGGTTAGCTACAAGAATCTGGTGGTTTCAAAGTGCAGACCTCAACCCTCCGAGACAACCCTGCAGTACCCAATTAAGCAAAGCTCAGATAGCAAAACGAGCATGGCAAGGACTGATTGGAATCGCCTGTTGCTTCAAGGAGTGCAATAACAGGAGATTGCTACCGTGGCAAAGACATCTTGCTGAAGCGTAGGGCTCATTGGGCTGCCTGGCACTGCAGTTTTGTGTGTGAAATTCCAATCAGCTTCATGTGAAACCAGTGAGAGGTGGGTTGTTAATACCCAATAGTTTGTTTGGAATCACGTTTTTGGTAATTATGTTATTAAAAGGACACGAGCTAATCTCACTGCAACCCAAGCAGCTAGAACAGCCTGGCAAGAACTTCTCTCTCTGAAATGCAGCTATTAAAATACTTCCCAGACAGCAGGGAGATGTTCTAGGGTATTTTAATCATATACATGCTATAAGAATAGTATAAGAAAAGATCAGGAGCTGGAACTCCTCTGGCTAAACCACTCCTGATCGCATGAGTGTCTCAGGCTCCTGTTCACAGGCTCCTGTGATAGAGATTTCATCCACTCCCTGCACAGTCTATTCTGAGCCCTTCCCAGTGTCTAACCAATAAATCTCCCTCGCTGCAATCTATTACTTCTTGTCTCCTGGCAGACACAGATAATAGTTTATTACATTCTATACAGCACCTTTACATATTTAAAGGGTTTTATCATGCATCTCTTCCACCCCCACCAGACTAAATCAAGTCATTATTTTCTGTCCTTCCTCACTGGGCTCATTTGCTGTACCCCTGTTCTTGGTGCTCTCCTCTGGACTTTCTGTGTTCAACAGCCAGCAGTTTTGTGGGTAAACAAAAGGACTGAAGGAGGTAGGAAGGTTCTGCAAACACATTAGGTTCCCTGAGCAATCGCTGTGGATACTGGAATGCATAATGGGGAGCCGCTCTTTTCCAAACACGGTGACTGCCTCTACACTATGGCAGGAGACCAGGGTCTTTGTTTCGCTGTCAGCAGAGTTATTTCCATGTTCTGACTCATCAACGGCTGCTTCTACACGGGTAAAAGCAGCAGCACTTTGCAGCTTCAAGCCCTCACAGGTGAAAACAACAGTGAAGTAAAAGTTGCCATACAAGCTGCATCAGTAACAGGGAGTTTTGCACCTTCTGGGTGTTGCCTCCTGTGTGCAGCCCTGGGTCCGTCCATCCCATGACTGTTCATGTGGCCCTGTTCTCTAGGACGCAGGGATCAGTTATCATAGATGCCACAGACACCACCTCCCAACTTGCTTTCCCCAAGAAACCTGCTGCCTTGCAAGTGTGTCCCTCTGAGCCAACCTCAGGACTATTCTCCGTGCTGCCTGGCAGCTTTCTGCACTCCCTGTCCCTGCTGTGATCACAGCAGTCACCTCCTTACCCTTTCCCAGCTACAAACAGGCCCAGGGAACCTTCAGGCTGTGTTTGGATCCCTGCTCTTGGATCAGTGGCACTGCTGGAAGAGGCTGCAGTCCCCATCCCCATCCCAGTGTCTGTGCAAACAGCTCTGCCAGCAGACCAGCAACACTGACTTCTCACAGTCCCGCTATCCCCCGTGCAGGGGACCTTTAACTGCTACTTCTTCCACTTCGCCTCAAAGAACATCACTTGTATTGTGGATAGAAAGCAAACATCTTTCCAGCTAGTTTTATCTTCCAGCTTTGTTAAACCCTAGACAAGCTGATCTTAAACTATTGAGCCTTCCTTTCCTCTTGTGTGAAACAGGACCAGTGCAGCACGCCTCGTGAAACACGTTGCGTGTGCCAGCTGGATGGTGCTACTGCAGTGCAAAGCATTGTAACTGAACACACCTCCAATGATTGTGTTCCCATCAGTTGTGTATGAAGGAGGCAGACCTCCCTTGGAAGTGCTGTAAAACACTCAGAGAAAAGCAACTTTTGAATTCTCGGGGGTAAATATTTATTTCAGACTCACAAAAAGTAATGATTTGTGAATCTTGGGGTGGGAGGGTTGTTAATGGTGACAGTGCCTGGAATTCTTCAGCAGTGTGTACTGCTCAATGTGGAGTGTAGTGACTGAAGGACGTCTCCAGGCTCTGCTCCACTGCTCATAAGCATTTCTGAGTTGTTTGGACAAGAACTATTCAAAACAAATACCAACACAGTTGTTTTCTGTTCCAAGGAAGATAATTTAAAAGAAAAACCAAAACAATTTTTATCCAATTCTTCCTGTTGTCTTGTGCTGTCCTGTGCTTCCCTCCCTGATGACTGTTAAGATGTCCAACTGGAAGAAGGGGCTGCCTCTGCTGAAACCTCTTTGGAAGATGACAAACTCTGCGCTGTAGTATTGGTGAGCAGAGAAGGATGGGGCACCCTGGCTACAAAGCCCATTTACAATGTTGTGTGTGCACCTCTCAAATCAGCAAGACAAAAAATTAGATTTAGGAGCAGTGTGGAGATGACCTCCTGAGGCAGAACATCTATCACAGACAGATTAGAGAGCTGGGAAGCAACCTGCTGTCATGGCTTTGTGATCAGGGCATGTCTTCACTACTCTGTTGTCCGTGTTGCATCAGTTATTAGTGGAGCCATTTATTTATTAAATAAAATATCCCTCCCCACCTTCTGACCCTTTTCTTCAGGGGTCTCAAAGTGGCTCACGTTCCCCAGAGGTTGGAGTTTATCCTGGGAAGTGTTGGAACTGCTGCTGTGGAAGTGTGAGCTGCAAACTCATAACAAACTTATTTGCAAGTGGTTCAGTGAGCCACAGCAGGAGGAAAGCCAGGTTTCCTGATGGCCTTGTGCCTGCTACCTGTCTCCAGTGTCTGATAATCCATCCGCTCACACAAGTGGCACTCTCTACCTGCTGTGTTCTTGCACAAAGCTTTTCAAATACAACACTGTGGAGACCTTGACCCCTCTGTCAAATCTTGTTGAAATGCATCAAGTGGTTTAAAAGTTAAATGGGGCTATCTACCCCATCAGGGCTTGATGAATTTTGGAGCCATGGGGCATGTGGATAATTGGCTTTCTAGGGACTTGCATCTTAAAGCTACCCTTCACCACAGGGCACCCTGAAAGATGTCAGTTGCTATGTAAGTGTTAGCAGCCCCTTCTTCTCTTTTTCCTTAGAGGCTCTGGTGTCCCTCCCTGGAATTTTTAACCTACTTCTCCAGTATTAAGAAGACAAATCACAAGCCTGAGCTTTGGCCAAGACTTCTCATTAACAAGCACTAAGGGTCATGGCAGGAGCTGTATCAAATGGAAGAGCTGGGGCAGGATCTCCTTGTTCCCTCCAGTGCATTCATTACTGTTCTGTCTCTTCATGTTCTGTTTCAAGTCATGGCGCCCCCCGGTTCCTCACAGGGCTGATCCACAGATGAATGGATCCTACTCTGAGAAGCTGCTTTTTGTTTCTCACCATAGATTCCCCCTTTGTTACAGCCTTCTCATCAGGTCTGGTCATGCCCCCATGTATTTTGATATTTCTGGCACCCTGCATTGTCTTAGAAGCAAATGAAGGAGCACCTTCCTCAAATGGGGCAAAAATTCTTCAGTTACACATCCAGATGGCTAGTGATGAGGTCCCTAAACATACATCCTTGTTGAAGTAGTTGTAACTCAGAGCAGATTTGATGTTTTCCATCCAGAGTTGCAAGGATATGCAATCTTTTTATCCATCTCTTTTGATTTAAGAATTCTTACCTCCATTGTACTGTAGGCATCAGTACTTGATGTATTAATAAAAGGTCTCTTGGATGTTTGCAGCCCTTTTTGTAGTAGCCAGAACTTCTTGAGTTCTGTGGTTAGCACAGTGCTACACAGAAGAGCTCATTCCTTCCATTCCCATGTGGTTGTGCTAATAAATATGAGAGAGATGCCTTCTGGCATTAACAAACAGGTGCAGCCCCTACAGAGCGACAAATTATTTTGGCTGGGACTTTCCTGCAGCATATTACCAGAGAGGATTGTATAAACAAGCCAGCACTTGTTAAAAGGAAGCATGGGGATGTGACTTCATTCCTGAGTATCATCCTACTTTACAGTCCACAAAACCTCTGTGAGACACTGGAGCTCTGAGGGCTGGAGGCAGCTTGGCCATGTACCTCCACGCAACCTGTGCTGCTGAGGGGCTGCTCAGGGATTCACAGTGCTGAATACACCAAGTGACTCTGAGATATTCTCTGAAAAGAGACAGAGTGCTGCTTGTCAGAGACTTGCAGGCATTTAGAAACGCTCTGTCGTGCAAACCAAGCCACAGCTCAAAGTTCTTTTAATTCTTGTAACCAACAGACAACTGGTGAATGTGATAAGGCAAGAATTTCAGCTCACCATGGACACGGGGACAGGGAGGGGAGAGCAGGCAGACAGTAAGCAGATCCCAGGTAGGAGGTGCTCATGTTAAAGCTTTGATGTTCTCCCCTTCAGCGGCAAGAGTGGAGACAAGATTAGCAGCACTGCACTCAGTAATGGTATAATCCTGTTCAAACACCAGGAGATGCGGGTGTTCTGAATGTCACTGCAAAAACACCAACCTCGGGGTACTCCAATCTCCACTCAGTTGCTCTGTTTGAAATCAGATTACATCACAGAGACCAGGGCTGCACCTTTTGTATTTAACAGCTGGAGCTGCTTTTTATATTCAAGGAAAGTGCCTCCTTGCTGGGGCCTGGCACTTCAGTCACTGAGCACCAGGCTGGTGTAAGCCACCAGTTTCCTCTGAAAGGGAAAGCCAGAGGATTTCTTTCCTAGTCACACTACTGAAGGTCCAGCAGTGGAAAACCCTGTCAGCATCACAGCTGTACTTCAGATGTGACATCAGGGAGCAAAACAGAGCCTCCTTGTTTTCATATTCACTGCAGAGCAGGAGAATGAGCTGCTCTGGAGCAGGAGGATTCACATGTACTCTGTACATCCCAGACTAGCTGTACCAGCATGTGAGATCTTTCCAGTGCAGCACTAAGTGATTCACAGCTCTCCTATGTTTATTATCCCGTTGTATCTCCAGGGGAAGACATGAGATATATAATTAATTATCTTCCAGGAGGCAAAAAAAAGAGCCTAACTGCTTTGGGACCAGAAATTAGTGAACTTTATTCCTGAGGGAGCCATTTTGCAATCCCAGCTCTGTTCTGAGAAGACTCTGCTGTCTCCTACCAAGTCAAGCTTTACCCTTTATTGCAGCCAACCAGCTGAACTGTGCCAGGAGAGAAGCTGTTGGCTCTTGCTTTCGCTCCTGGCACCGTGCTGCCTTTCATTGTGTGTCCACATTGCAGTGAAAAGTGTGCCCATAACTTCTGTCAACCCTTCGCCCTAATCTGGCAGGGATGAGGACCAGCACTGTTGTGACACGCTGAGGCTCAGCCTTAACCAGCTCCTACAGAGCAGCTTGCTGCTCCACAGCAGCTACTGAAGCCTCATTTACCCCTTTTACATAATTTACAGCCATGTGCAGGACATGTGGGTCTTTTGTCTGCATTGGAGACAAAGGCTTTCGAGTCTCAACCAGCAAATATATGCCAAGACCCTGACTCAAAGATTCCCTTTCCTTGCTAGCTGTGTTTTTGAGAGGGAATTCAGTTACGGTGCAGGGCCACCCTGGTGTCCTGCTGTTTCGGTGACAGCTGTGGCTGCTGCAGCCATGCTGAAAGGTGCTGTTGCAAATGTTTATCTGGATCCAGCTCACCAGTCTTAGGTTGAGAGTATTTTAGGGCATCCCAAAAGTCAGTCATGACTATTCTGATCTCTCAGGGATGCATGTGTGTGGAGTGCTGTAGGATACAGGTGGAGAAAGTCTTTACTATTTTCATTATTTCCCCCCACACTGACTCACGTGGAGTTAAAATCAAGGACCTTTGTCAGCCAGTGAGTGACTTCACTGAGTTTGTGAGCAAGCAAATCTTCAGGTACTCTTCTTCATCTCTTTGTACTTCTTTTTTTTTCATCATTAAAATGGGGGCTGAGAAACACTGTTTACCTGCTTCACGCCACAACCCTAATTACTGCTATCAAGCTGGTTTCACTACTGTTGTTGAAGTGTCATATTAGAGCTGCAATCTGAAATGCCAAGTCTTCAAGTAGCTTTTCCTTCACAAACCACACAGACCAAGTCAAGCGAGTCACACTTAACAGGGTCGGCACAAAGGCCACTAATTTCATAAGGTGATACCTTCGTGAGGGGCAGCTCCTTGTTAATTAATGTGTTTACCATTCACTGGAACACGCCTGTACTTTATAAGCTGTGGAAAGACCAGAGCAAACACGCTGCTTTGGGGAATAAAACCCGACATGGGCTCCAAATCATCAACATGTTCACTGAAGGAAGGATTTTGCTTTTGGAAAAATGTTACATGCTACTTAACAAAACTGTAATGGAATAAAGCAACACGTCCTGCCAGAGCAAGCAGCACAGCATGAACACTGGGAAATAATAACACTTCCGCAGCTGCAAACGGCAGGAAGGACCGAGCTCAGATGCCTTCTGGGGCTGAGCTGTCAGGCCCAGTGTGCAGCCCTGTGCTGGCTCTGTCTTGTTCTTTCGTTTACTAGCACGAAGATAATCACTCCCTCCTCGCACGCAGGCACTGCTCTTGCCACAGCACAGAGCCATGGTGGTGGTTCGGCCTGCCCCTGTGCTGGCTGGCAGCACGGCCTGCTCTGGAAGGTTCCATGGAGCCACCGTGCTCTTGGGGATGTCTGGTTACTGTGTGGATGATTCTTCCATGGCTGTGTCAGGGTCTGGGTGCTGTCATGATAGACCATGTGGCACCTCAGGGCTCCACTCGGGCCTTTCGCAAACAAACTGTGATCCCAGCTTACGGATACTGGGAGAAAACTCAATCTGTTTCTTGAGGCAAGACCATTTTTCTGGTTCTTTGGGGAGAACTCCAGCTAAAGCTGGGACAATGACAGATTATTCCCGATGGGGAAAGAAATTAGTAGGGCAGAAATGTTTATTTAAATAAAATATATTCAGGACCCTATACAGTGTCCAACCTAGGCAAGACTCTGCCTTTAATAGCCACCAGGACTGTGCTCAACCCTAATAACCTCTTACAGAGAAACAAGGTAATGTTTCCTAGTCCTTTAGACACTGTTCAGTTCATTCTTTAAACCAGGAATCGTTTAGCTTCTATTTGTTTATCCTGATGGAGTTTTCCAGACGGGTGCATTATCCGGATAGAGTTTCAGTGAGTTTGGGATACATGTTGATGTACTGGTGCTGCTCTGTGATCAACTGCCAGGAAAGCCACAGGTATTTCTTCCCGTGAGCTCTGAATAGTTATGCTTCAAATTAGCTTCCCAAATCTGAGTGAAATTAGAATTTTCAATTTCAAAAGCTGTCCCTGTTCCTTTATCTGTAACAAAGAAGGGCTGGGAATGCTTGCCTAGACTTTTCTGCACTGTTCATTATTTTACACAAGCGTATCACTAGGTTTCCCTTCTCCTTCATAAACTCTCTAGACGGGTCTTTTTAACTGTGCTGCTTCTCATAGCTTTCATTATTTTCATCACCTAACATATAAAATCTTTATACCTCATTTAGTAGAAAACCGTCTGGAGATCAAATTTTAGTTTAAAAAAATGAAGGTCACCTCCAAGCCTTGTTAGCAATTTTACAGAAATAGCTAGAATAGAGAAGCAATATAACTCATTGTTCCCATTTTATTGTTTAGGAAAAATGGAATATATGGCTTGAAAATGTTTTATGTAACCTTTCTGAAAGAAATGTATTTCACTTACTGTAAAATCCAGGCTAGTCTGGCTGCTGTTGAATAGATTGGTTGGATGGCGACTCAGAAACCAAAGCAGTTTCAAAGAAGAGAGGCGGGTTCTGTTTTATAAACACAGAAACCCCGAGTAACCATGTGTGGCTATAGCAGCCTCACAGAGAATCTAAAATTTTTATGATTCTGGAAGATTAAATGAGAGGCTGGTGCAGTAACTCTCAGTTTAAAGGCTGCTTGGTTTTGGATAAAACAAGATGATCTCTTTCACTACCTAAATCAAATATATCACTTTTGGTCCATTTTCTTGGCTGAGTTACCTGTTCAGTAAAGACAGGCAGGTTTAAGAGCCAAAGCTTTATTGTTTTGTAACCCCCCTCCTCCCCAGAAACCTGTGTGTATAATTACACGCATTGAAAATGTTAACATTTCTGAGATCCCTGATGTTTGTTCTTGCAAACAGCTCCTAAACATACTGGAATTCATCAGAAATATAACAAATCCCTTTTTGCTTTTCCACTGGTGCCATTTTAAAAATAGTAACCTCTTTACTGCAGTATTTCTGAGGGAAAAGGGGCTCCTTTACCCTTCTACAGGGTCCTACAGACAGACAGATGCTCATTCTTTGTTTCCAAACCTCTGAGTGCTGCTCAATCACGCTGTTGCAGATTTTATCAGCAGAAAGACCACGAATGGCAGAGTGAAATGGGAGCTATAGCAGCTGTGTGAAGAGCCACAGAGGAACTACTCCAGCGGGTGTTTGCTCTCAGAGGAAGCTAGTGTCCTAGCAAATCTCCAGGAGGTTTAAAACGACTTAAAAGGACTAATTAAAAGTGGCCCTAGTGATTATGGCTGATACTCCTCACTGCTTTGGAATCTACTCCATGCCTCCCTGTGTGCATCGACAAGGCTCTCCATTAGGGTTTGTAGCTCCACACCTCCGCTGTGAAATGGAGCCCCCAAAGTCCTTGGCAGTGTTTTCCTCCTTGCTGCCACACTGTCCCGGTCTCAGAGAGCTTTTGTTTCAGGGGCTGGTGTCACTTGGAAAATGGGGCTGTGTAAGGGCTGACACAATGTCAAACTGCAGTCAGAAAAGGCGCCTCAGCCTCGCATTACTTGCATGAGAACGTTATGTTGGCTGAATAGGAGAAGGGATTGAGCCATGGAAAGCTTTGCAGATGGAGATGGATGAAGCTAATAATAATCTGCTATGATTTCTCATCTATTTAAGCAGTGAAGTTGTCAAAAGCAAACGCTGGAACCTGCTGTAGTTCAGGGTGTCTTTGAACTCTTTCAAAGGGGGCCTTGTACTTTTATCAGGGAACAGAGGAGGGAGATCCCTGTGTAATCTCCATCCTTACCTTTCATTTCTTGGGGTAATGATGCATAAAGTGTCTTGGGGGAGAGTGCCTTTCCCCTCCTGACACAGCAGGTACTCCTCTGTAGCTTAAATTAGGTATTGCTACATAAAATACTATTACAGCATAGGTAAAATAACTTACATGCTATTAAAATCACTTTTCTGAGATGAAGCATGTCCATGGAAGAGTCAGAATGTCCATGGAAGAGTCAACAGTTTGAATTTCTAATGCCATGAGAAACTCCTCCATGAATGATGAACACAGCTGCCTTCCATCAAGTTACTTTCTCTTTTTTCCAGCTCTCTTTTAAAGCCAATCAGACTTTTTTTTTTTTTTCCCCTCTCTCTTTCCCCAAAGATTTTGCTAGGTAATGATAATTTGGCTAGGTAATAATAATTTAGCTAGGTAATAATTCCAACAAACCTGTAGTGGTTGTATTTTGATCTGAATAAAAGTATAGCGCTTCAGCAAAGCACACGCATTGGATGAAGCAGGGCAGTGTTTGACACAGACCAGTTTGTCACCAATTATTGCACATAAACACTAGCAGAGCACATAAACGGCTGTGGGACTTCAGGAGAATAAATAACTGGTTGCAGATTTAATGCTGGCTGCCACATCACTGGCTTTATAAATGACTTACAAGAGAAGAGGAGCCCTCATTCTGCTCCTCCGAGATCTGAGGAGACACGAGATGGATGTGGTTTACACTTCTCTAAAGTTAGAAGTCATGATGTAAAACACAGAAATAGACGCAAATAGGAAAAAAAAAATTAGAATTTAAAAGCTAAAATGTGTAATAGGAAAAACGTGTTAAAGCAATAGCTGCACGATATCATAGAATCATAGAATCATAGAATGGTCTGGGTTGGAAGGGACCCCAAGGATCATAGAGCTCCAACCCCCCTGCCACAGGCAGGGCCACCAACCTCCAGGTCTGGATCTACACAAGGTTGCCCACGGCCCCATCCAACCTGGCCTTGAACACCCCCAGGGACAGGGTATCCACTACTTCTCTGGGCAGCCTGTTCCAGCACCTCACCACTCTTTCTGTAAAAAACTTCCCATTAATATCTAATCTAAACCTTCCTTTCTTTAGCTTTAGTCCATTCCCCCTTGTCCTGCCATTATCTACCCTTTTAAAAAGTTGAATCCCCTCCTGCTTATAAGTTCCCTTCAGGGACTGGCAGGCTGCAATGAGGTCCCCCCGCAGCCTTCTCTTCTCCAGGCTGAACAAGCCCAGCTCCCTCAGCCTCTCTTTGTAGGGCAGGTGCTCCAGCCCTCTAATCATCCTT
>VZTU01003553.1:85480-127405 GCA_013400835.1 Zapornia atra | reverse complement strand
GGCCCCGCCCCCCCCACCCGCCACGCCGCGACCCGGATGCCGTTGCCGCGAGCAGTTCCGGTAGCGGCGGGCGGCCGCGGAGGCGAAGGGTTTGTCGCTGTCCCGCTCCGACCCGCGGCCTGGGCCCGGCCTGGCAGCCGGCCCAGCATGCCGGGGCGCCCGGCCCCGTTTAGCCCGTCCGCCCGCTCTTCTCTATGTGACTGGCCTGTGGCTCTACCGCTGCCTGCTCCGCGCCGCTGCGCCCCGGCTGGGACGTGACCGCAGCTCGCTGCCTGCCCGACCGCTCGTCTCCGGTGCTGCCCAGTGAGTGGCCGAGGCGCCGGGGCCTTCCCGGGGGTGGGGAGTGGGGAAGGTGCGCCAGGGCCGAAGGGCAGCCCGCTGCTTCGTCTCGGGTGCTGTGGAGGAGACGGGGCCTCGGGTTAGCGGGCCTTGGCTTGCCCGGGCTTGGTGGCTGCATGGGGCCGAGGTGTGGGGCACGGGGCTGCGCAGAGCCTGGGCAGGGCTGCCCCTTATCTCCTGGGGCTCCGCCTGGCTTCTCAGCCTCCCAGTGCCGTGGAGGCCGGAGCCATCAGTGGTGCTAATTGAGGAGCCCCAGAGATGATCTGGTGGGTAAAGAGGTTTATGGGGCTTCTGTGCTTATTCAGCCTCTGGCCTCGCTTTTCCTGTGTGTGGTGTGGTAGCCTGTAGCCGGACACCTCCTTGCAGGGTGTAAGGCTGATTCTGGATTGCCAGACTTATCAGAGAGGCTCCTGGGGTATTGCAGCTTTTAAGTGCAGTGTCTGATGATCCCGAGCTCATGGCAGTAAAGGGATTAGCTTCTAAAAATAGATGAATAATCAACACATAGCTATCTTGTTAATTAACAGGTCAAACTTACCTGTCAGCGATGCTGTCAGTTTACAGAGGTGATTAAGAGTGGTCTTTGCTGGGAGAAATGTTGTATAACTTGGCAAGTGTGTAACACAAACCATGTGTTTTAGCAATGGAGGCTCCATATGATGGCACTGAAGTAACTGTGGTAATGGAGGAAATAGAGGGCACTTACACTTATGCATCACCAGTGCCATCAAAGAAGAAAAAGAAATATAAAAGCACTGGCGATCATGGAGAAAAAGCCAAAAAGCCTAGGTAAGTTGGGGTGGTTTTCCCTGTTTCTGGCAAGGGTGAATTTGGAACATTTCATAGTGTAAAACTTCATATAAAAAAAAATCTGGCCTGATGCTTTGGACCTGCTCTGACATCCTTGCCTTTATGGATGCTACCGGTGCTCAATATAAAGTTTGTGTCCCCCCAGAATAATTTGTCTCAGGCAAACCTTTTTACTGCAGAAGTTCTCCTCAAAATCTTGGCTTTCTTTTGGTTAAAAAAAAACCCAGTTTACAAATAGTATTGAATATAACAAGTTTGTAATTTGACCTTGAGACAAACGTAAACCTTGTGGATTCCTTTTGGCGAAGGGATTTATGTAGAATGGTGTTCATATTTCATTCTCTGGTTGTGTTTCAGATCTGCTTACCTCCTCTACTATTATGATATTTACTTGAAAGTACAGCAAGAGCTCCCCCACCTCCCTCAATCTGAAATCAACAAAAAGATCAGCGAGAGCTGGAGGTTGCTCAGTGTGGCTGAAAAGAGCTATTACTTGGAGAAAGCCAAGCTAGAGAAAGAGGGACTGGACCCGGTAAGTCTTCTTTCCAGTGCTTCTCTAACAGGTGAAAAGGGGCACTCAACTGCTCACAAAGCACTTTGTGTGTAGGAATTGCTTAACTGCAGGTTCCAGTTCCTATCTCTGCTTAGGCCAGCCTGTAGAGGAACGGTGCGTGAGGCTGCTGCCTCTTCCTTTTGCCTTCTCTTTAGTCAAGGGATAATATTTTGAAATTCAAGACAGATATATCCCACTGACAGGGATGGTAGCTATTTTTGTGTCACTTCCTCAGTGTGATTGATGGCAGTGGATGATAAAACCAGGGCTGAGAGGGATCCTGTTCTGGCATGTGGAGAAATTCCCCGCAAGCTACTTCAGGAAACCATTTGAACTTTAGGCACTAAAATAACAGGATTGGGAGCTGAATCTTTTCCTCTTCTCATATTTGTTTATTCCATACTTTGGGTGGGTTTTTTTTGCCAACAGAACTCCAAGGTCTCCACTCGAACTGCAGTAGTTCCAGACATTCCAGGTTTCCGTAAGATTCTTCCTCGCTCGGATTATATAATCATTCCCAAAACCACTCTTCAAGAGGACAGGAGCAGGCAGTCGCTGGAACTGTGTGTGACACAGGGACAGGCAGCACCCGAAGGGTTAACAGCCCCCACTAACATCACAGCTGTCTCCCGGGATGCTGTGCAGAACATCCTCTCTGTGGACTCGGGCCACGTTGGCGTCTCTGAGCAGTGCATCGCCATTGAAGGGCTGGCAGAAGAGACTGCTTCCTTCCGTCAGCCCGATGCTGTGGAAGAAGTGGTTGCATCGGAGGTTCTCTCGCACTACGTTGGGCCTGTGACAGAGAAGGTGGCTGGAGATATCCTCTTGGATGAGGCTGCTTTGGAAATAGAAGGGCAGCCGTTTCAGACCGCGCGGGTGGTCATTGAGGAGACTTTGGTTAGCAGCTCCGCAGACATCTCCAACGGCAGCATCGCTGTGGCCCGTCCTCAGGTTTCAGATGGTGTGTCCGTGGTGACGGTGGTGACTGGGAGGGTGAGTTACTCTAGGGACGCTCCTGTCAGCGTCCTGCCTGAAATGTCCCAGTGCTGTTTAACACATTTCCCTTAAGATCCTTGATGGCTGCAGGACAGCCTGTATTGCACACTGTGCTTATGCTCAGCAGTGAGGGAAACAGCGACTTTTTGTGGCTCAGTGATGACAGTCTCTCAGCTTGCAGATTGACTCTGCCATGTGCTGGTATCACTCAGGTCTTAACTGCTTGAGGTTTTTATAACTTATTTCTTAGAACAATACGTGGGATGAGTTCCACAGTTGGGCTACAAGACTTTGGGGAGAATAAATGTTGTATCTATATTGTATCATGTTGTATCTATGCTCCTTATAGCTGTTTTCTTGGTTGCAGAGAGGTAGAAGGGAGTTTTTAAGTTGAAGTGTTAGGAATTGGTTATAAAAAAACTTACTCTGTGAAGACTGGGATCTGCTATTTTCAATTTCAAGCTGTGAAGGGTTTGGTAATTGACAGAGTAGACCTGGTAAGGCCATTGCTTTTGGAATGATTGCTTCTTTTTGCTGCTTTCTGATCTCATCAGTCCTCACAACATGTTCAGTGATAGTGTTCTTGGGAGGGTGGGACACGGGTCACCATGTCTCTTGTTTTCTGCAAGTATTTACCCTTTGGTTTCATTTTAGGATACTGAAGAGAGTAGCTCCTCCACACCTGCTACACAGTTCATTATGTTACCTTTGCAAGCTCACTCTGTTGTGGAGAACCCAACATCAATTAAACTGGTAAGAAACTCGGAGCCTTTATGATATTTTAAGGTATGGGTATATTACTAGAGGTTTGTCTTAAATATGTTAGAGTAAGAAGGGATCATGGTCCAGTTCTTAAAGATAATCTAATCTGGAGTCATTGTGCCAGTTGATAGATTTCTTGTCCCTGGTTTTACGCCTTGTGTATGCTGATGGGGGTCTTTGACTTCCTCAGATGTCTTATATTGGTCTGTTTCTGCCCCTTTCTTCCTCAAGGAGGTCTTGGAAACAGATGGAGTAGATAATGTTATCACAACACATCTGGCCAACAGCAGCTTCTGTGCTGACGTTTGCAGGGTCAGTGTAGCTGTTTCTATGTCCTGGAATCATAGAATGGTGGAAGGTATTAGGTTGGAAGCGACCTTGAAAGGTCACCTTGTCCAAGCCCCTGCAGTGAGCAGGGACATCTTCACTGGATCTGTTTGCTTAGAGCCCCATCAAGCCTGACCTTGAATGTCTCCAAGGATGGGGCCTCCACCACCTCTCTGGGCGACCTGTGCCAATGATCTGCCAAAGTCCTCTATTTTGATGTGTATTTGTCTTCATGAAATGCCAGTGTCCCTGCTGTTAAGGGTGAGGATCTGCTTTTGTGACAGGAATGTGTGAGCTCCCCAGTCTCGTGAGGGGCTGTCACTTTGGCCATCTGACAGCAGAGGAGCAGTGACCTAAGGTTTTGAGAATCCATGTAAAGAATTGTCTGGTCCACTGCATGAGGAAGACCAGTATTTATTTCTCTAATTTACCCACTCCAGCCACCTGCATTTCTCTAGTCATTGTAGGATTTCATCATACAGCCAGCACTGCAGCTCCTTTTGTTGTATAAGCTTGCATCAAATCCAGTTTTCCAGGTCCTCTGTGCTTCCAGCTGGTGGAACACTACAGGTATTTTTAGTGGAGCTAGCGTGAGACTCTTCCAGGTGTCTCAGGGAGAATGGAAATACCTCAGGTTTTTGTTCCTGAGGAGAAGCACCCAGCTTAAATTGTCTCATTGGTAGCAGCACTGGCATTTTTAGAAAAAAAACCCATAGTTGGGGACTTACAGCACAGCAGCTCCCTCAGGAGTGTTGAGTACAGAATGTTGACAAGCTCTGTGCTGACAAAAACTCAGTGTGTTGATGCAGTTGTCCTTGCAGAGATGCTGGGTTCTGCTCTAGTTGTCTTTATAAATAGCGCCTGGTGGTGCTGCTGGTGTTACAGTAGTTTTATAGCAAGTTACAGTAAAGCACCAGGGAGCATTTGACTGCTGTAGACAACAACAAATTACTGCTGAAAACTGCCTCTGTATCCTGAGTGCTCATCTTCAAGTCTTGTTGCCCTGTTCTCACATCTTACCTCGTTGTGAACTGCTCTTTGAATCTGTTTTATACCATCTTATAATGACTTTTTCATATTCATAAGAGAACTGTTACATCATTGTAAATGCAAGATAAGCTCCTCCAGCAGGTTATATGTATTGTTAATCTCTACTCTGCAATTTGACCTAAATTCTGGTAATACTAAAGGCTCTTGTATAGAATGGTAGTTATGCTGCTGACTCACTGATCCAGCTGTGGTGGTTCATCAGTAACAGGAATAATAGCAGAGGGCTGGGGATTTGCTGAATAACGTTTGTGAAGTGCTTATGATGAGCTCAGCTTTGTGTGTTCTTAGCCCTGCAGAGAAATTCTTGCCAACTCTCGTTTCAGACAACCACCTATACCCGCAGGGGACATGGGAATTGCACCAATCCTGGCTGCTCCTTCACTTATGTCACCAGGCATAAGCCACCCAAATGCCCAACGTGTGGGAACTTCCTGGGAGGGAAATGGGTCCCAAAGGTAAATTTGCCTTTCCTTCCTTGATTTTTCAGACAGAGGGCACTGATTTTGGGAGTGCCTGTGATATTTCTAGACACGTAGATCTAGCACAGGAGGTCAGATATGCCAGAATTGATCCCTGCACTTCTGTTCCAGTGCTTGTGCTGGAGCAGGTCACCGTTGCAGAGGACACTTAGCCAAGTTGAGACAGACCCAGAATCATCATGCCTTGGGTAAAGATGTTGCTTGTAATGGTATGGGAACAGGTGGGGCTATGTTTGGGAACACTGTCATTGCAGGGGCACTCATTCCTCTGGCCCTCTGTCTGTGTTACAGGCAGGGATTATGAGCTGCATTATAGCATCAGGTATCGGGTTAAACCCTTTGTTTTGTGGTAGTTTCACAGAATCACAAGGTTGGAAAAGACCTTTGAGATCATCAAGTCCAACCATTCCCATCCTATGCTAAACCATATCCCTAAGTACCTCATCTACCCTTTTTTTAAACACATCCAGGGAAGGTGACTCAACCCCCTCCCTGGTTTATCTGTATGAAGCTTTACAAATGAGGTTTTCTGTGGTCTTTCAAACATCGTTTTTTCAACAGAAAGAGGGCACAATTCTCAACTAGAGTTGGTGTGTGATTCTTTGGGAGCCAGCTGATAGAGCTGATCTAGTGGAAGCTGAGGTGCTCTTGGTTATCTTTGAATTGTGGCCATAAGCCTGGCTATTCATGATGTTCCAACCTTTGGTTGGAAGGAGGTTCTTGGATGTTTGTGAAGTTGTGAGGTTTGTTGGAGTGGGAGAGTCTCTCCATGTGATACTCTGCTCAAGTTATTGGCGTCTTTACTAGCTGCATAGAACAAAAACCACTTGCTTGTTAAACCTTGGCAACAGCATGGTAATTAGTAGCTCTGAACAGATGCATGTTCATTAAATTTCTGTCTGAAACGAGGCTCCTTGGGCTCAAGTTAGAGGATATTCTTGGTGTGATCATTTGCATTGACATTCAGTGGCTTTATGGGGATTTGTTCTGAACCTGCTTTGTTTTGTGTCTAGAACCACTGAGAGTTTAGAGGCAAGAACTTCTTTAGGCAGATTCCAAACTCTGTAGTGTCTGAGCTGGTGGCTGGGCTTCTATATGGTAGGATCTAAATAGTGATGATGGCTTCTTAGCTTTTTGTTCTGTAAACCTGCTGAAGCAGCTAGATTGTTGAGACAACATGTTTGTGCCTGAATATAACATGCCTACTCCTGTTAAATCCTATGTTGGTCAGAATCAAAAGGTTTTAGAGGGAATTTTCTTTCTGGCTTTCAGTATTATTTTGCTTTTCTGCTAACACATTTACATAAACAGTCCACTAGTTTTTATGGTGTCATGCCTGGGGCAAAACAGGCACCAGCATTTTTTTTTTAACCACTAATAACATCAGCAGAACTGAAACTATATACATACCTTCCTGTTCCTTAGGTAGAAAATGGACTAGGTTAGAAGATGTCTGATTTTAAAAACCTGTATGGTCCTGAGTAGAACTCTGTAGAGAGCCTAAAATTAATGTGTTTATCATGCCAGAAACTCTTGATTCCATATCTTTTTGCATATTACCAATTCAGTGTTCAGTACATGGCATCTGTAGCCTTAGTCTTGCAGGTAACTTTTATTTTAAAGTCAAAAAAGCTTCCTGAATAATTCTCTGTTTCCTGACTCTCTCAAACATGTGCTTTTTTGAACATGGGTATCCAAAAGAGGCAAGTTCAGTATCCCTTTGGTTCCTCAGTAGTGTGGAAGAACAGCGTCAGAGAGCTGTGAGAGGGGAGCGTGGGAGGTGGGTCCTTGTTACAGAGGGTGGTGGGTGAGTTTGTCATGTTGATGCTAATGGTGGTATTTGAAGGAGTTGAAGAAAGACTTGATTCTTCAAAGTAAACAGTGTCTAAAAATAATACCTGAAGGGCCAGGAGGCTAAATAAAATGTTAACAGGGACTTTGCTGCCGTAGGAGATGATGTCTTTCTGCACTTGCACAGTTCACTGCTTAAACACTCGGGATTCGGTTGTTATGATCCAGCATTAAATAGATCATGGCAAATGTGGCATGTATGAAGGGAACTTACTTATCCGTGAAAGCCTAAAGCTCTGAAATGAGACTCTCTCTTTGTGTCCAGGAAAAGCAACCAAAAAGCAAATCTGAGCCAAATTCAGGCACCTCTCTAAAAACTCCAGCAGCTAAAAGAGGTCAGCAGCCAGTGTTCACCGAACCGGCAGCTGTCAGCGAGAGCACCTCCAAGTCAGCCTTGGAGAGCTCTGAAGCTGTCAGCCAGCTGCTGAACGCTGTGCCTGCTGGAGGGCAACTGCAGGAGACGGAGTGGGAGGAAGTGATCATCTCTGAGGCTCACATTCTTGCAAACAATGTGCTTGCTGAAGACAGAGGGAGTGCTGTCGGGGTGATGCTGGGCCAAGAGAGCCAACGGCAAGGAGACTCCTCTTCGAAGCAGGCAGAAAAAGATAACGTAGGGCTGGGGATGCCACCGTCTTCTGAGGTGCCAAGTCCAAATGCATCTGCAAAAAAACCAATGGGGTGAGTCATTTTTCCATATGTTAGGGTAGCATATGATGCCTGTTGCGTGCTGGTGGGACTAATCCAAGAAATTGAAGGCTGTTGGCAGTGCTTCCCGTAAGGACCTGTTCTGTTTACTGTCTGTTTTCTGCCAGTTCAAGATTGTTCCTTTGAGATTTTTGTCCATCAGTGTTAGTTTTTGTTGGTTTTTTCTAAGTGACAATTAAATTACAGTCACAGAGCAAACAAATCCTTAACACTGTTTCCCCTTTCTACCACAGTAGCTGTGATCATTGTGCTGATAAAGCACAGTTCAAGGAAGAGAAGAAAACTGAGGTCAAGGGAGGATTTTTTTTTCCAATTGTAGCTCTTGTCTTTCAGAATTGATGCTCCAGCTGCTACACACAAAGGACAAGAAGGAAAGAGTAAACCAAGACCCAAGCCTTCCTTGCTGGCTGCAGCAAGACCCATGCGAGCGATTCTGCCTGCACCCGCCAGCGTGGGGAGGGAAGCCAGCACTGAGCAGCCTAGCAACAGACAGGCCTTTGTGAATACCGGTAAAAGCAGTATTCTCTGCTATGCTTTGGGAGTGGTTGTCTCCCCTCACCACATTGAAGTTGTCTCTGTTGAATAATAAGATGTTTCTGAAGGGAAACACCTGCTTGGGTCATTTCGAGTTCAGAGAAGAAATCTCACATGACTCTGGTAGCATTTACGAGAGATGTCAGAATGAAACAGGACCTGTTTTCTCCTATCTAACCTGCTGCATCCTTTTCTCTTTCAAGACAAGCATTCCCCTGTGAGAACATCAGGCTTGAAGCCCAGTACCCTGAAACAACTGGGTCAGTCGATTCTGCAACCGCCAAGTGCTGAGGAGCGAAAGGTACCTATGGGTTGTTCTTCAGATGTCTGTTGTTTTCCATTGGATTTTTTTTCCTCCCAGGTGAGGGATATGACCTGAGTATTGAGAAATAGAACGTTGTAGCAGACTTACAACGAGGAGAACTGGGGCTGACAGTTTATCTGAGGTGTTTGGAAGCAGCACAAATGCTAGTGTAGGAACTGCGCTGATAGATGCTGTTGAACAATCTTTCTGTTGGCTGCTTTGAGAACCCCCACAGCTGCTTTCTGAAGATGTTTTGGGTATCTGCTGGTTCGCTGACAACCTGACATGTGGCACTGAGTGCAGAGGCTTTCACCTGTGAAATACACTGAGTACACCAAGATGCTGAATGCTTCTGTTTAAATTCTAATGCCTTACGCAAAACATGGTGTTGCTAGTGCTCTGATATTAAATGAACGTTAATTGATTTATTGGGGAGAAAAAAGCTAATAAGGCATTGCTTATAGGATGTATGTATTCAGTACTGGTGTCTCATGGGTCTTCTTTCTGCTTTCAATCTCCAGCTCCAAAGTGCTTTGACCGGCCAGGCATCTCAGGTTAAAGTTGTGGAGGTCAAACCAGACATATTCCCCTCCTACAAGTACAGCTGCACCGTAACTTTGGTGAGTATTTTTCACATGGTCTGACTTGGGCATCATCTCTGGGATGAGGCCATGGCTTTGGTTTTACTGACTTGCAGAAATGTCTCATATTTAAAGTCAGACAATCTACTTTGTCATCTGTTGACGTAATCCAGGCTGACTATACCCTCTTGCAGTCATGTTTGGGGCCTTGTTAAGAATTGGATTTTTTTTATGCCTGAGCATAATCCCTATTCCCTCCTTGAGTTTGGCAGGGAGGATCAGTGGTTTCTGAATGACTTTAATGTGTGTTTGTGGTCCCTGGAACTGGCTCCAAAATAAGTTTGAGCACCAGTTAAAACACTCTGCCTGCTGTTTGACCTTGGAACGAGCTGGTATAAAGTGGTGAAAAAGCATGTGATGCTCAAGCAGACTGTTTTAGAATCTCCTAGGCATCTAAAAATCCAGGTCAGCAAACACCTTTTCTTCTGTGTCATTCAGGATTTGGGATTGGCAACATCACGTGGCAGAGGGAAATGCAAGAACCCCTCTTGTAGTTATGTGTATACAAACAGGCACAAACCCCGGGTCTGTCCCAGCTGTGGATACAATCTCGCCAAAGACAGAGCTGAGAAAACAGCTAAATCCCTGGTAAGGTTCAAGAATGGTTTGTCTTATGGAATGGCTCTCATGGGGTGGGCAGGGAAGTACTTCAGTTTGCAAATGCCCATGGGAATTTCTTTTTTCTCTTTATTTTTTTCCTCATTCTGATAAGCTTTTCTAACAGAATAACATCCTATTGAAGGTACTTGTGATTACATTTGTACTGCCCAACTCCTGCAACAGTGGTGCTTCAGACAGGCCAAGAATGAGACTGAATGCACTCAGTTCTACCACTGGATGTCTCTGTAGCTTAAACACTTTATGATGTGTTTGTACATGCTGGGGAAATCACCCCTGAAGCCACATTTGTTGTGTCAGCTTTGTTGAACTTCAGACTTCACCAAGAAACTCCCAGATATGCTCTGCTTTGTGACCAGTTTGTGGCTAATGTCGACTGAGTTAGTACATCTTCTACTAGAGCTTCCTATTTTTAGGGGTTTGTAGTGCAGCTTTACTTCCAGCCTGAATTTATTTCTAGATGTAGGGATTTTTTCTGCTGTAGAAAGTTTTTCAGTTGTCTGCTGTTCTACATGGATGTAAATAATGAATTCTGGGGTTTGTTTGGTTTGGGTTTGGGTTTTTTTTTTGCATTTGAAGTTTCAAAGGTTAGCTTTTTTCATACAGAATTATTTTCTTCAAATTTTTTTTTTTTTATAAAAGGAAGCTGTTCTGTTCTTAGCTAAAATGTCCACTCAGCATATAGACTGTGTTTTAGTCTGTGTGGTAATAGGACTCTTCCACTTGGTTTTTTTTCATGTTCTTCAAAGCAGACTTTGTATAGTGCTTTTTCAAACTAACAAACTGAAGTGGCCTATGTGAAACTCACACATAAGCAGCTGTGTAAGGAACAGCACTGAGCTTAGCTCAGCTTGCCTTTTGAGAGGCGTGCAGCTTGTCTCTTCCTCATTTACTGGTTTTTTTCCTGGTTCTAAATAACATTCCTGCCACACAGTTCATTGGTTTCTCTGGGCTTTGGGCTGATCATTTATTTCATTGCTAGACTAGATGGAAAACCAGGTTGAAACCTTGGCAGAAGAGTTTAAGTGATTAAACAGATTAGCCTCTGTGTTCTTGCTCTTCTTCTGAGCCACCTAGAGTTTGATTCCTCTGTGCATTTTATCTTGATAGTATATGTGTGGAGGGGGTGTCTAAGGAGTGTAGTTGATCAGTTGTAATTGATTAGAGTATTCCCTATGCTGCAGCCCCTAGTTCTCATTCAGCACTTGTCTTCTCTAACTTCTGGAGAGGTGTGTGGACTGCTGTGGCTGTCTGAACGTGTTACACAGGAGAAGGGGCTTGATAACCTGTGGAGAAAGGCAGTGGTCATTCCCAGGATTACTGGAGTGTTTATAAACCTGTCAGTGGTTGTTCTCACCCTCTTGATCCTCCAGCTCTGCACTAACGCTCCAGTTCAGTGGCAAATCTGTGGTGGTCTAGTGGTATTAGAGGAGCTCCTGAAAGGCTGGGCTGTAGTAAAGTATTTTTAATTAAGTAACTTAGGTGAAGCTACTGTCTGGGGTCAATGATTGAGCAGTGGAGTAGAAGTTGAGTCTACTGGGTACAAAGGTTACTGTGTTTCTGCTGGGTTTTATTACTTCTTTGGGCTTCTTAATATTTCATCCTTAAAACATAGAATCCTAGAATGGTCTGGGTTGGAAGGGACCCCAAGGATCATAGAGCTCCAGCCCCCCTGCCACAGGCAGGGCCACCAACCTCCAGGCCTGGAGCTACACAAGGTTGCCCAGGGCCCCATCCAACCTGCCCTTGAACACTTCCAGGGACGGGGCATCCACTACTTCTCTGGGCAGCCTGTTCCAGCCCCTCACCACTCTCTCTGTAAAAACCTTGCCCCTAATACCTAACCTAAACCTTCCTTTCTAATCTAAACCTTCCTAAATATGTGTTTGCCTTGCTTCCTAGGAGGCCAGTCCAGGTCAGCCTGATGTGCTGAACCCCAGCGAGCCCCTAACCCCATCCCAGAAGGAGACCCAGCGCCAGTCCACCCTGCAGCTGCTGCGCAAGGTCCTGCAGATCCCGGAGAACGAGTCGGAGCTGGCCGAGGTCTTCACGCTCATCCACGAGCTCAACAGCTCGCGGCTCATCCTGTCCAACGTGAGTGAGGAGACAGTCACCATAGAGCAGACCTCCTGGTCAAACTACTATGAGTCTCCATCTGCGCAGTGCCTCCTCTGTAACAGCCCATTGTTCAAAGGGGGACAGAAGTAAGATTCTGTTTTAGACTTGTGACTCTTTCAACCTCGTGCTGATATTCTGTGTTACAAACCTGCCTGAAATCACTTTTGCTTTAGCCCCTGGTACTAAAGTTGGTTGGAGTGATGCTGAGTAAGCTACATGTGTATGGAGAGGGTTTAGCTGTTTCTGTTTCTCCTCTGCAGCAGAGTCTGTCACAGTGACCATTTCTGTGCATCAGGAGATATTGGTCAAAGAGTGACATCTAAGTGTTGGGTTTTTTTCTTGAAATAGGATCTTCTTTGTTTTCCAGTCTGATGTTTTGAGGCAAAAATGTGGATTATAGATGTGCATTTTGTGACTTTCTTTTTCTCTCCCTAATGTGAATATTTCCTGTCTGGAGCTTTTTGCTTAGAATATTTTCATTCTTGTCATGGCTTAACATGGGCTCAGGTGAATCCTTTTTTTAGAGCAAATACCCAAATTGAAACCTGAAGGACTTTCAGAAGTTACCAGTGTATAGGCTGGATTACCTTAACTAGATTTGTAGAAAAGCCAGTAGGATGTCTCCTCCCTGAGTCTGCCAGACATCCTCAGACATCCTCAGCCTGAGCTGAAATGTTTCCCACAACAAAATGTCGTGTAGTTTACTGCTGAGTTTCTTTCATCAACCAAAAAGATTTTTATGGATACCAATTAAAGATGTTTGCTTTGCTCAGGCCAGGATTAATTTGGACTGTTCCAGCAGAGATACATTTTATACTCAGGAATTTTAGTGTAACAGGGCTATCTTCTGTCCTGTCCCTCACCTTGAGATACTGCACGTTGTAAATCTTTGCTTCAGTGCTGGGCTGAAGGCAATGCTCCAAGCGTGGGCCTCTCTAATTAAACCCCCACCAGCAGGAGGGAGCTAGGTTTGACTTTGATTCTTATTTTCTCAGGTGGACTGCTGTATTTCTGCCACAGGGGCACAACTGGCATTTTCCTGTCTGAACTTCCTCCTCGGCAGCTGTGCTCTGGAGGAGCAGGCTGTTCTGAATCTGTGTGTGCAGGGACAGGCTGTCACATCCAGAGTGTGACTAGTCACCCCTTGTTGCCCTGCAGCAGCAGAGCTGACACTTCTCTCACAGCTGGCAATGTAGATTTTTTTTCCAACTCTCCAGTACTACATGCCTGATGTGTGGAGCTGGAGAGGTGCTGTAGTGCTGTTTCAGGAATGTGAGCAGTGACTTGGCTCTGCTGGGGGAATCTGTTATAAAATCTAACTTTTTCTGGTGTGAAATGATGTAAACTGGCTTAGGCTGACATTCTAATAAACTGGTCTCAGCTAGAACATTGTAAGTTTCTGCAGGACTGGGCTGAAAAACCTGTTGATTTGACTCGCTAAGTCATCGTTTATTGTCTGTTGCAGTTCCCTTGCTGGTCCTCAGGAGTGCTGGCTGCTGACAGCTAATAGACTGCAGGTGGTTACAGCTCAGGTCAAAGTGTGCTTGAACCTGCAGTGTCTGGCCCTTCACAGCTTCACTGATATTTACACAGGTAGGAAGAATGTAAACACACCAGCTTACAGCATGGCTACTCTCTAAACGCTTCGTAAGCCTTGGGGCTGTGTCAGGACACTCCCTGGATGTGCACAGAAAAGCCCACTCCCTGCCCCAGTGTATTAAACTTGAATTGGTTTTTACTTGTGCTATTCTTCTGTTTCTTTTGCAAGTAAACCTGTATTAGTGAGAAAAACACATGTGAGTGCTTTGATGAGGAAAGCTCTGCCTTGTTTCACTGGTGTTGGTTCCCCTTAAGTGGCAAATGTTGAATTTGGCAGGCAACCCCTGAGGTCGTAGTCAAAGACAGGTCTGCAGAGTGTGACAGGCAAGACTCGAGTGGCAGTCACTGTGGGCTTCCTGCAAGGCAGCATGGAGCTGGGGAGATGGATTGGTTGCTGTTCATTGTAGCCTTATAAATGTAAAGGCACATCTGTGAAAGAAACTAATCTTGCTAGCGTGCAGGGGAGCAGCCCCAGAAGCACTATCCACCTGTTTCCATTATCCTCCGAACCGTGCTCGTATTTTACCTATCAGCAGAGGAGATGTTTCTTTGTGAGGAAGATCTGGAACCCTACAGACAATAACCATCTTGTTTTAACCACAGGCCTTTTCAATGTGGGTAACAAGTTGCTAGTGAGCTTGGATCTTCTGTTTGCAATCCGAAACCACATTAAACTCGGAGAGGATCCCAGAGTGGCTGTTAGCAATATTCTGGACTCTGTTCAGGAGCAAACTGGTGGGTTTTCTTTCCTGTTTTTTATCACAACACATAAAACTGTGACCTTCTGGTGATTGTTAGGGTATAAAAAAGCAAAACTCACCTCTTCTGGTATGGTATGTTTCTGTTTAATCACTTCCTAAATCCGGCAGTACCTCTATGGCCAGTTCTTTGCAGCAGTTCTCTGGAGGGCTGGTTTGTTTTCATTCTGCATAGGAGAGTTCTGCCACCTCTCCACTGACTTTAGGAAGTGAAAGCTGTAACAGTGGCATGTTCTTGTTTCAGAAAAAAGCCTGAGCCCAGATGAGCAGGTTCAGCTCCAGGAACTGCTGTGCAATGGCTACTGGGCATTTGAATGCCTAACGGTCCGGGATTACAACGACATGATCTGTGGGATCTGTGGCATAACCCCCAAGGTGGAGATAGCCCAGAGGAATGTGGAAAATGTCCTGGCACTGAAAAATATAGAGGTAGGCTTTTCACAAACTTCATATCCTGTTTGTGTTCAAAGCAGATCATAATGACTTTTGCTGACTCTGGTCTTTGTAATGCACAGTAATTACACGAGACCTTTGTGAGCAGTTTTCTGCTGATGCCTGGCAAGAGGATGTGGCTGGAGTGGTGATGCCTGCACTTCCTCTTAGAGGTGTTGATGTATGGTTTGGGGAAAACAAGATCCTCTGTCCCTGGACCACAGCTTTTGTCCAGCAACCTTTGGCAGTAGGCATCTTGGATGGAAGTTACTAAACTTGGCCTTCTTCCTTTGACACGAAGGTGGTTTCCTCCCCTTCCCCCATCAGCAGTTTCCCTCAGGTGCTGGCTTCTCTAATGGGGGAGGGAAAAATCCCCTACTAGTAGTATGTGGCATGTCTTTTATGCCACATAAATGGGTTTGGCTCTCATCCAACAGAAGGTGATTGTGGGGAACTCTACAAGTCTGAAATCCTCTTGTATTTGGGCTGAGCACTCTCCTGGGCAGTCCCCATGCTTGGACTCAGGCTGGCACAAAACTGCATGATGAGCTGTGTTATTGTTATTTGACTGGGGTGTTTCTTGCTCTTTCTAGTTTACTTGGCCAGACTTCTTGCCATCAAGTGAAGTGAATGTAGAGGACTTCTGGTCCACAATGGAGACAGAGGTGATTGAGCAGGTGGCTTTTCCTTCTAGCATCCCCATCACAAAGTTTGATGCCTCTATTGTTGCTCCTTTCTTCCCTCCACTGATGAGAGGAGCAATGGTGATCAATACAGAGAAGGACAAGAACCTGGAGGCACAGCCAGTGCCAGGTAACTGCTGAGGTTTTAGTTTTTGAGGGATTGCTTTATTGTGACAGTGACTTCAGTCTTCTGGTGGTGTTTAATGTTGGGAGTTGATGATTGCATGACAATTTAAGCATTACACCTGCTGAGAGAAGGCAAGAATGCTGGGCTGAGTTCAGCTGTTCTCAGGACAAAGTTGCAACTTGAATGTCAGTATTTGCTTTGTGTTAAACTGATACTTGGACTGTGAAAGCTGCAGGGAGGGCTGGGTATCTCAGTATCACAGTGTCAGACTGGGAGATGGATGTGTTAGTCCCGCTCAGTGTTGTCAACAGTCGGTATATCCAGGGCATTGACTGCACATAACAAGAAACCACAGGGTGCATAAGCTCAGATGGATGAGAGCTAAATTTAGTTAGTACCCAGTTCCTTTAATGGTTTAGGTATTGGGTATAAGAAGGAAAACTGGCTTTGCAGGGTATATGGGTTGGCTCTGCAGACAGGGCTGCATCTGGTTGTGTTGAGCTGCAGAAGGGCTACTTGGGCTTTTGTGGAAGTGGAGCTCCAGAGGCTGCAGTCGTGTTTCCCTGCACTTCCCTGGCACGCACTTACCCTCACATCAGTCCAGCCAATCATTTACAGGTTACAAGTGACAGGATGGGCAAGTGCCCACGGAGTCTGTGGCTCTGCTGGGCTCAGCCTGTGACCTCACTAGTGAGCAGTTTGAGAGAAGCGTGGGCAGTGACGCACTTTGGGAACAGGACTGTGCACAGCTCTCTCACTGGCAGTTGTCACGCAGCCTCTGCTTCTGTAGTCTTCAGAAGAAACTATTTTGGTGACTTACCTTCCTGAGAATGAGTGCTGAGACTTGTTCCCTGCCTTTGCAGGTAATGGGAGTGCCTTGGTGAGGCTCCTTCAGGAAGATAACTTCAGGCTTGAGCTGATAAGCTCTTACACTGAGGAAGAGCTGCACAGCTTTCTGACACAGTGTGGCATCCCCTGGGAGGCTTCAGATACAAAGGTAATGGCTTGTTTGCCCACATGGAAGCCTGCAGGAGTGGAGCTGTTCTTCACTGTCTTTCCCTCGTTCACACTTGCCATCCTAGATAATTAACTTCTCATCCAACCGCAGGGAGGGCAGGGGTGGGTTAGAAGTGAGTGCCTGCAGATTGCAGGGTAACTTACACAGGGAGAAATAAATTGAACCTTTGTAGGCTAGAAGAAAGGAAGGCTGTAATTACCTTGTCACAGGCTCAGCATCGATTAATTGCTTGTCAGCCTCACGGTGCTGGGTGTGGGATTAAGGAGTTACTGGATGAAGTGCAAATTAGGATTTGGGAGACTTTGTCTGCAGCCTTCTCCCTCTGTGGGGGAATCTGTTTCAGCTGCATACAGACTGTCTCTGGGGCATGTCTTTTCTAGGACCAGCTCTGCTACTCCCTCCTGGCCCTCTATGAGTTTGTACAGAACGGGACAAGCATCACACAGCCCTCTGCTCATCACACAGGAGGGAAAATCTACAAAGTGTGTCCACATCAGGTAAGGAAGGCTGGAGTCACAAGGCTTTTTTCTTGCTTTGTCTCACTTAACCTGTGTGGAACCCCCTCATTAAATAAAAGCAATGGAGTGGGCATCACTGAGCCTTGGGAACGAAACATGCTGCTCTGGGGACCTGGAGTACATGTGTAGTCCTGCAGGAGCCTTCAGGATCAGCTAGTGATCTGAAGCCTGGTTTTGATGTCACTGATGGACTTGACAGTCACCTCTTCCTGAAGAGGATAAAGTGAATGTGTCTGAGGAGGAAGCAGAGTATCTTTAGCAGAAGTGACTGTGTGCTTATTCTGTTGCCTGGAATACTTGAAGCTGAATTATTTTTTTTTTAATTGTTGTTTTTTTCCATAAGTTTCTGGTTTTATCATGCTGTTTGGTGATGAACCTTTTCTTTCCAGGTTGTGTGTGGCTCAAAGTACATAGTAAGGAGAGAAAATGCCCGGGATCATGTGGACTTGTTGGTTTCCTCACGTCACTGGCCTCCAGTGTATGTTGTTGACACAGCCTCTTCAGTGGCACTGTGTGCAGACATCTGCTGCCCTGGGCTGACTTCCCAGATGTGGGGGAAAAACCAGGGCTGCTTCTCTGACCCCATGGATCCTCCAACGGTTAGTTAAGTTCACCTTTGTGCTATTGCCAGTCCAAGATGGCAAAGCTTCAAGTGAGATTTAAGATTAACAAAAACAATAATTTAAAAAATGGATGTAACCAGCATTGTGCCTTGAGGTAACGTCCTGATAACTGTCCCCCACTCACAGCTGTGCCAGTGCATCGCTTCTGAGCGTAGCAGGAAGCGTTGAGTGTTGCATGGGCATTGTGGGAGGTGTATGCTCCTTAATAAAAAGAGCTGTGCTGGAAGAGCACAGTAACAGTGCCACTCATGAACTGTGGAGTGTGTAGCTTGTGTTGACACAGCTCACTTCTCTCAAACTACTGCTGTTGTTTGAGAAGTGGGGGAGGAAGAGGGATTGCTGCTGCCTTGGGATTATCTCTGAGGGCATGTGAGTGGGAAGAGACTGACAGAACCACCTCTGTGATGTTTGGGGAAGTCTGGATCAGGTAGCTCTCCCCCTGTCCTGTTCAGCAGAGTGGTAGTTGTGTCTTGTTTTTCTTGCGCAAATTGCTTCTTGTTCTACCTGGTGCATCTCTCTCTCTCTCCCAGTATGTATCCTGCCCTGAGCTGCTTGACCAGCACTACAGTGTAGACATGACTGTGGCTGAGCACTCCGTTCAGCACCCCATCACCAAGTCGCCTGCACGCCGAATTGTTCACATGGGTTCGGAGCAGAACACCCAGCAAGATCCAACCGCCCGGCACCACTGCATCTCCCTGTGCCGAGAGCTGGAGCCCTACAGCGCTATCATCGCTGCCATCAGCGACAGCAGAACCAGCACCATCCGCCAGAGGCCCATCACCTTCGAGAATGCTACACACTATTACCTCTACAACCGCCTCATGGACTTCCTCACCAGCAGGGAAATCGTCAACAGGCAGATCCAGGAGATCGTGCAGAGCTGCCAGCCTGGGGAGGTGGTCATTCGCGATGCTCTCTACCGGCTCGGCGTGGCCCAGATTAAAACAGAAACAGAAGAGGATGAAGAGGGGAAGCAGGAGGATGAGAGAGGCTGCTGAGTAACGAAACAGCTCGTTGGTTTCTCTCTCTGGTCTCGTGGATGGGTAGGCTGGTCCAGCTTCTGTAAGGTTTGTGCAGCTGTCTGGCTTGAGAGCTTATTTTTACAGATTGGAGGTGTGATTCTGGTGGCTTTTGACTGCTGTTAATGACCAAAGAGCTGTGTGCTTCCAGAGTGTCACGATAGCTGCTGCGAGCGTGGGTCTGTCACCCCCCCTTGCTGAAGGCCCCAACTGCCTCCCGAGGTGTGCGATGGACCCGCTGCTGAGTGGTGCGAAGCGCTGCCCTCCCTGCAGCTGGCAGGTGGGGAAGGGAGACGCTTTTCTGGGAGCAGGGAGTGTGCACAGATGGGTTACCTCTGCATCTGGCTTGGTGACTACTTTGTGCATATTGGTGGCAGGGCTGGGGCTGTGGGAGCGGGCAGGAAAGGCAGACAGCTAAGGTGGCTTCCCCCCAAAATGTTCTGAGCAGATTAGTTTAAGACACTGACTCCTGCTTGGAAATCTTGCAGAGCTTTGGTGTGCATTGGCTATGCAGGGAGTCTTCAGTCGAGGAGGAGCCATGGAGCCTCTGGAGGCTGAGCTTCTGGGATTGTGGGTGCTTTGGCTGCACAGAGTTTCTAGAATTGTCCCTTCACATAAGCACTAATAATTCAGAAACCGAAACACAGAACGAGGGAAAAGCATTCTGGGTGTTAAGAAGTGACTGGCTGAGCCCCAGGGGACATTGGAGGGCAGTGTGAGCACTGTGGAAGGTGGTAGGTGTGGAAAGGGAGTGAAGGACACTCAAAATTTTGGTGCTGTCTTCTTGGACACTGTTTAGAAGAGAATCACAAAGACTGTGGGATCAAGGAGAGACAATGAATGCACCATCACCAGAGCGAGCAGGGTTTGATTCCTCCCTGGGGGGGGCACTGGGAGATCTGCATCCACGTGTGCAACCTCAGCCCTCTGTCAGGTGTTTGCCCTGCATGTTGTGCTGCTCAGGGTGCTTTAGCAGCTCCTTGAGAGGAGTCAGGCTGAGACCTCTGTCCCTACAGCATGTCTGGTGAGCACCCTGGGCTGCAGTTGTGCAGCTGTGCCTGTTTGCTGCCAGCTCCCTTTCGCTGCTCTGGCTGTGACAGTGCAGGTGGATGGATGATGTTTGTTGTGACCTGCAGAGGAGAGAGGAGGGGGATGCTGGGCTGCTGAGTTGCCACCCAGTGAATTTGTTTTGTCTGAGTGAGCAGTGGGGACGATTCAGAGGCTTGTGGTGTGGTTGAAAACTCCCTTCTGTGAAGGGGAACCTATTGAGTACCGTACTGTTAAAGTAAATGTATTGAGTCTGAGCAAACACAGCAATTATAGCTTGGGGTTTTTCTGTTAAGAACATTAACTTATTATAAGAGACATTAGTGACTTTTTTCAGTCAGTCATAAAGTTTAATAAATTATCTCCAATTTTTGGGGTGAAACTGGCGAAGTGACTTGGGGTTTTCTTTTGTGGGCAAAAGACCTAGAGGCCTGCAGTGGGAATGGGCACAACTCCCCTGTGTGGATGTACCTCATGACCCCAGTCTGCACTGTCCTGGTGTTGGGGAAAAGCCTGCAAGCACAGAAGTGAGGAACAGCCCAAGAAGTTGCTTGGGCTGCCCCACTAAAGCATTAAACAAAACTATCTTTCTAGGTACAGCTAAGGTGGAGTTCTTAGACATGGCAAGAAAGAGTTGGTGGACTCTCCTGCTCTACCTGCTCTTGTTCTGCAGCTCCCTGGGCAGGGCAGCGCCAGAGGTGACTCTTGCAGATAAGAGCCTGCAGTAGGCACCAGTAACTGCTCATCAGGCTGTGGTCCAGGGCCTGATCTGGAGCTCCTGCTGCAGCTAAGCCATTCCTCCAGGAGGTTCTGCTGGAGGGAGCTGGAGTCTGCTCACCAGGGCCTGGCAGCAGCTGCCACCACACACACCCATCTCAAACACAGTGAGTGCTGCTGTCATTGATGAAATGACTCCCCTGTTATTTCCATGCATGGGGACTTCATTCTTCCCAATGACACACAGGCCAGTCAAAGTGCTCTAAAATAATTGCTTTTAATAAGATTTTTTTTTCTTCATTATACAAGATTGAATGGTTTGAGAACTGGTAATGAGAAGTGTGTCTGAGGAACTGGAACAGAGTTGCAGGGTGTGAGAAGATGGGTCAGTGCATCATCACCCATGCTGAGAACAGTCCTGACACCCTGGAAGAGACTCATTAAACCCTTTATAATGCTAACAGATAGAAATGCATTAGCTTTTTATTTAGTAAGGAGAGATGAATCACTTGGTGTTAGTGTAAAACTGGGTTTAGTATAATCAGAAGTGGCTCACCACGTAGTTGCTCACAGTATGACAAGGGCCACCTGCCACCCTGTGCTTGGGTCTCGCTGTGGGTTGCCTGAGCCCTGGCAGTGCTTGTACCTGGTGAAGTGATGCTTTACCCACGCTGCCAGGTGAAGCTATGAAGATTTATTAGCTACCTTCCACCAGCCACACAGGACTGGGCAGCTGTGGTATGAGGAACCCTGAACCAGAGCTGGATGAGAAACAAGTTTAAGGGCATTAGGCCCTAGCTTATAAAAAAAAGAATTACCTCAGCAGTACTATGCAAATACACTGGGGAAGATATGTACAAGAGGCAGTGATTGCTACATGTTTAGTAACTCAGCAGGTTTGTAGGACAGGTCTTGCACTGATCATTCCCAGATCTGTTTAAGCTGCCATTCTTTTCCTGGGTTGGGGTTGTGGTCGGTGCTCACGTGGAAGAACACCAGTGGCTTCTGTATTGTACCTGAGAAAGAACTGCCCTCCCTCCTCCATCCTTCTTACTGGGGCACAATTCACAGAGCCCTGGGCTTGGCTCCTTGGCTGGCTTCACTCAGACAATCCCTGCAGAGGCATCAGCTACGGTAGATTGCATGAGGAAAGGTAAAGGTTAATGCATGTTTAATGCTAAGTAGAGGCTTTACCTGTATCTAAACACTCACTCTGCAACACCAGGGTCAGACTGACAAAGGGAAGAGAACAGGACCACCACCAAAGGGGGCTGCTGCTGGTGTGTGGAACAGTTCCAGCTTCAGGGCTTGAAGTTCAAGACGTGCTCGTAAAACACGAGGGTCCCGTCACACGAGTGGCTGTTGGAAGTGTCCTATTGGGCTGCAACTTGTATTTTTAAAAAAACCCTACAAACCCAGACACCCCCCAGCCTCTCTGGGGGAGAGGCAGAGACAGGAACCTCTCTGTTATCCTAACAACTCTATGCTACGCTTGAGACAGGACTTGGGGACCCCAGGGTGAGGGTTGGTTTTGAGTCACTCCAGCACTACCCTTGCAGCGAGGGGGCGAGTAACACTCACGCTTGAGAAAGCGCAGAGAGGAGAGCCAAAGCAGAAGGCATCTGTCTGTCTGTGCACTCTGCAGAGCCAGGAGGACAGGGATCTACCCTGGGGTGGTGGTACCAGCTAACAGAACTGATAGTTGTTGCTCTTGAGAAGGGGCTGGCCACTCTCCTCTTGCTCGCAGGTCTCCTCGCAGCAGCCAGAGGTATCGCAGCCGCTGTCTTCCTCAGCAGTGGAGGGGAGGTTGGTGTAGTCCTTGAAAACAAAAACGACCCCAGGTGTGTTTCAGCCCCTTCAGGTGGTGTACAACATGTTTCTGTGCTGGTGATGAGCTGCTAACTCAGTCCCACCCTTTGCTGTGCCCATGGGGCAGGGGCTAGCTGGCAGGACATGCCTGTGCTTTCATGGAGCTGCAGGACAGGTTTAAACGAGATATTAGGGGGGGGTTCTATACAGAGAGAGTGGTGAGGGGCTGGAAGGGGCTGCCCAGAGAAGTAGTGGATGCCCCGTCCCTGGGGGTGTTCAAGGGCAGGTTGGATGGGGCCCTGGGCAACCTTGTGTAGCTCCAGGCCTGGAGGTTGGTGGCCCTGCCTGTGGCAGGGGGGTTGGAGCTCTGTGATCCTTGGGGTCCCTTCTAACCCAGACCAGTCTGTGGTTCTATGACAGCTGGTGATGAGGCAGCACACCTTCTGTCCCCCTGCACACACACCATGTCCAGGCAATGGGGCAGGACTGCTGCCCGAGTAGTTGTGTTGCTACCCCCAGAACACTAAGCTGCTCCCCTCAGCTGAAGGTAAGACACTTCACCAGGGAGCTACCTGTGCAGGGAGAAAGTACATTTCCTCCCCAAGACCATCACCTGCTCTTTGTGCACCTCCAGCTCTTTCTGGATGAAGCAGCTGATCTGGTCGAAGGTCGGTCTCTGTGTGGGCTCCAGGCTCCAGCATGCCTGCATGATGTTGTACCTGCAGAGCCAGAGAGGGACAGGGCCATGGGACTGTGCTGCTGTAGAGATGCAGAGGGTCTGCACCCCCAGACTCTTCCCCTCAGTGTGTCATGTCCCAGGCACACAGTAATGAGCAGTCCCTTGTCCTCCTGTCTATAAAACCCACTGTCAGGGCAGGTGTAGTGCTCTGGGAACTTGTGAGCACAGACATGGACAGCAAAATCATCTACCAACAAGTTGTTTTATGCCTGCAGTACTTTGAGCTTAAATTCATTCCCCTCCTACTCAGGCTTGTCTTCTATTAGTCCCAGAGTCCAAAGGAGCTGACAAAAAACACCACCCACCAAGTTCAGGAATGTAGACACAGCACATGAGCTCTCCTCTCTTCCTGCCTGGTGTCAGAGCTCCAGAGTGCCCCAGGACTCGCTCTCCTCCAAGAGCAGCCTGGCAGGATCCACCCTTAACCTCTGGGGCAGGCACCCCAGGGAGCAGCAGGCAGGCCTGTGCCCAAGGTCCCTCTGCCATCTCCCTGTCCCCCACCCCATCAGCCTTTGGGGCCATCTCAGCACATCCACTCACATTTTCAAGGGAGCGAAGTCAGGCCTGGCCATCTGGTATCCCTGCTTCACCATGCTGTAGAACTTGCTGTTCACCACCATGCCAGGGTAGGGACTTTTGCCTGTGACAGAAACAGGAGCAGAGGTGGCTGTGGGAGCAGAGGCAGCTCTTGGAGCAAGGGCTTTACCACTCCAGCCTTGGGGGGTGGGAAGAGGCAGCCTGGAGCATCGCCTGAGCCAGCACTACTCATTCTCAGGGAGTTCTGGGTTAGAACAAGTCACCCAGGATCTGCTGTTTCTAATGGTCTCTCTGGCAGCATAACTGGGTTTTACAGCCCTGATAGAAACCTCCACTTCTGTCAACCTTCCTTCTCCCTTGGCAGCTTTACTGCAGAGATGTGAGGGCAGGGGTAAGCCATGGAAAGCAAAAGAGGTTCACAAGCTGGCTTCTTTCTTACCAAGAGAGAAGATTTCCCAGAGAAGGATGCCATAAGACCACACATCACTCTGCACTGTGTAGATGCAGTTGAAGATGCTCTCTGGGGCCATCCACTTCACGGGCAGTCGGGCCTGGGAGAGCAAAGAGTCTTCAGACTGGGACAAGCTGGCAGCTTACACTGCACACTGTCCTTCATGCTCCAGCCTCGCCCCCTCCCTTGTACCATCTCTTGCCCCCTTTTTAGTTACTCACATTGCCCTTCACAACATAGTTGGAGTCATTCATGATATCACGGGCCAGGCCGAAGTCACAGATCTTGGCTACCCGTCCAGCTGATACCAGCACATTCCTGGCTGCTAAGTCACGGTGGATGCACTGGGGAGAAGAGAGAGCAGCTGAGACCCAGCCAGTGTCCCCCAGCTAATTCCCTATAGCCTGGGACTGTCACCAAAACAACACTTAGAGGGGCAAGAGGAGCACGTGCTGCTTGAAGAGCCCCTTAAGCAGTGCTGTGTGATGGATGAGGGTATGGGCTCGCTGTCAAGCACTTCATCTGCACTGCTAAGACACTATGACACTCCATGCCGTGTCCTTTAATCACTCATGGGGCTGTCATCTTCCTCGTGGGAGGAGGCTCAGAGCCAGGGGCTGTTGTTGCTATGCCCTCATCTCTGAAAGTCATACGGTTGCTCTCTGACACACTAAACGAGCCAGCTCTGGCCAACAGCTCAACGGCCACTTTCAGTTCCCTGGCAGTGGGGAAGCTGCCAAGGCAAGAAAACTTCACATCAGTGTCCCCCAACTCTTCCCAAGCTGGGGAGAGAGTGTTGAGGCTGGCAGGATGACAGCTTTGGGCTCCCTGCTGTGCAGGCCTGCCCGTGGGAGACAAAGGGAACACTAGTCACCGTGGCCCAGCATGCCGGCGCCCAACAAGTGGAGCAGAGGCCCATTTCCAGTAGCAGCTTGCTTGAACTTGGCTCCCCCAGTCCAAAACCACCCCAAAGCCTCATCAGACAGGATGGCTGACTGGCATTTCCCAGTTGGGAGCAGCTGTCCTCTTGGCACTCACGTTCTTTGACGCCAGGAATGCCATGCCCTGGGCCACCTGGCTGGAGAACTGTAGCAGGTCAGAGAGGTTGAGGGGCCGAAGGTCCTCCCTGGTTTCATCATCTTCCTCTGAGCTCTTCCCTGAAATTCAAAGCCCAAGTTTTAGAGTTTCTACAAACCTGGCAAATGAGGCAAGCTGTGCTGCTCCCTGGGGCTAAACCAGACAGGAACCCCAGAATAAAGGCATCCTAAACCCCACAGAACTGAGCCCTTAACTCACCCCTGCCTCGTGCAGAATCTGATGATGCTGAAGATGATGATGATGATGACGACACAGGCCTCATTTCAACATACGTTTCCAAACCGTGGCTCGAGAAGCCACTGTCACTGAATCAGAAGCAAGAGACAGAGATGGGCTGTTAGGAACCCTCCAGCAGCACCTCCTGCCCTTCTCCACATCCACCCAGGGAAGAAACCCTTCCCTGCAGGAAGTGGCTTAGCTCGAGGCTTAAGGGCAAAGGGAAAGCCAGCATTGAGGTGGATTCGGGAAAGGGACTCCAAGGGTATGGGGCTCCAAGTACTGCTCCCCTTTTGTCAAGGGGCTGCCCTGGGCTGAGGGGAAGGCTCTGCCTCTTCCCCTACAAAGCCCAGTGGTGCAGGAAGGCAAAAAAATTCTGATTCCATATTGAGGGAGGGCAGCCTGGATTGAAACCTGGATGTACCATGCATGCCTGCCCTCAAAGACTTCAGACAAACCCCATACTGTAGCCAAGTCTAAACATACATATCCTCAGTGGCTTTACATGCTGGTATTCTGCAGGTCCCCAGACCTTTGGCCTTAATCTCACCCAAGCACAGCCCCCACCCCACTTATCCCAGCAGCTACTGATTCAATGAAATGTAATCATGCTGAATAGGTTGAGATAGGTGTAGCATAAGAGAGAATTAATATAACTTTAATATGAGAATTTTCATAGTTTTCAGAATAGACTAGTTTAAGAGAAAGCTGTAACTGTGTAAGCTGCTTGCAAGAGCAGAGCAAAACTTAACCATAACAATGCAACAGTAACAGCCTTGAAGATAAAGAAGTAAGAATTTGTGTGGTTTTAGGAATAAATAACTGCTCAGCCCCTCAGCACAGCTCTGCTTCTACCTGCGGACGTATTTCTTCTCCACATCAATGTTCTTGTAGTCAGCAGTGCTGTCAAAGGACACATCCAGGGCAGAATCCTGGATAATGATGGATTCAGCCTTCTTCCTCAGGAAGTTCAGCAGGTCCCCGTGCCGGCAGTACTCGGTGATGACCAGGATTGGGCCTGGGACAAGGGCACAAAGGGGACGTTAGGAGTGACAGCCTGTGACCTGTCCTGAGGATTGGTCTTCCCCTGAGGGGCAGCAGGACCCCCACTGTACATGAGCATGGCTGGAAATGGCCAGCCCATGGGGTCTTGCAACGTTATGGGTTCAGAAAGAAGGTGGGTGAGCTCATCAGCTGTCTCTGGGGTGAGACAGGTGACAGGCGCAGGGCAGCAGGCCATGGGAGGGGTCCTTGGGGGAAGCAGGGCTGTGGGATCCCACCTCCATGGGTACACGCTCCCAGCAGGTTAACAATGTTCTCATGGTGTCCCAAGTGACTCATGATCTTCAGCTCAGACATGAGAGCCTCCTGCTCATCGGTGTCTGCTGATGCTGCAAGGCAAGAGGAGAAGGGCTGTGGGAGGGAGGGACAAGGAAGAGGTGATGGGGAAGAACAGGAAGAAGGTGTAGGAGATGGAGCAAAAGGAGGAGGCACACTCAGAGTGGAAACTGTGTCCTCTCTGTGCCTCTGGCCACACATGTCCACAAACATGAGAGTGGGGTGATGCCAGCACTTATCACAGAAACATTGGAAAGCATAGATGTGGCAGCCTGGGAGCACCAGGACATGCAGGGAACACACCCTACATCCTGCCCAAAGGAGCCTGGGAGATTTCAGCCTTTGCAAGTTGCTCTGTGCTTACACTTTAGCATCTTCACAGCCACTTTGAGGACAGAATCTTCTTTGCCTAGGCCAAAAGCAGTGGCTTCTACCACTTTGCCAAAGGCTCCTGCTCCAAGGGTTTTTCCTGCAGAGGGGGGGAAAAAATTGCTTAGAAGATGCTCTATAGAAAGAGATTGAACAGTTGCCCTGCACACAGCCTTGAGGAGGATGTCTGGTGGGTGGGGATTCCTGCTGAGCCCAGACAAGATGACACATCCCTTAGTCAAGAGCTGCTTAACATCTGAGGGGAACTCTGCTGTGAGCAAAGATGGTATGAAAGAGGCTGTGTCCAAACACAGACTCACCAGCTTTAGCAGATGTAAGAGGAGGGATGTGACCCTCTCCACCTTCCTTGGAGCCATGGAGGCTGCAGGGAGGTTGTACCCTAGCATTTGCCACCCTGTGCAGGAGAGGGCAGCAAGGCCTGGTCAAGGATGTTCCTGTAATGCCTGCGTATGGCTTTGGATGTCACCCAGTTGCTTTGGCTCTGTCCCTTGAAGCATTTTGGCTGTGTGGTAAGCTGCATGCCAGCAGGCAAGCAGCAAGGAAGGTTTCTTACCAAACTGGAGGTTATTCCTGGGGAATTCCCACTTTTCATTGTATGGCAGCTGAGTGGGATCGATGAAGATGTAGTTATTCCCTTCACAGGCCTCAATGATCTTCCACCTCACCTGGTACTTGGGTTTCTGTAAGGAAGAGACTCCATTTATTCAATGTTCCTCAAGTCCTGAGGGTTCCCCTGCCCCAGCATGCCCTCCAGCTCTCACCCTGCAGGGAAGATTTAGAATCATAGGATGGTCTGGGTTGGAAGGGACCCCAAGGGTCACAGAGCTCCAACCCCCCTGCCACAGGCAGGGCCACCAACCTCCAGGCCTGGAGCTACACAAGGTTGCCCAGGGCCCCATCCAACCTGGCCTTGAACACCCCCAGGGACGGGGCACCCACCCCCTCTCTGGGCAGCCTGTTCCAGCCCCTCACCACTCTCTCTGTAAAAAACTTCCCCCTAATATCTCATCTAACCCTTCCTTCCTTTAGTTTTAATCCATCCCCCTTGTCCTGCCATTATCTGCCCTTTTAAAAAGTTGAATCCCCTCCTGTTTCTCTGCTCCCTTCAGGGACTGGCAGGCTGCAGTGAGGTCCCCCCACAGCCTTCTCTTCTCCAGGCTGACCCAGCCCAGCTCCCTCAGCCTCTCTTTGTAGGGGAGCTGCTCCAGCCCCCTGAGCATCTTCGTGGCCATCAAACAGTTCTCTGAACCTGGTCTCTTTGCCATTATAAAGCCTCTCCAAGTCACCACCCATGACTGAGGGAAGTTCTCTTGCCCCTTTCACTCCAAGTAGCCCAGTGCCCTCTCTTGGGAAGGCAGAGTCAGCATGTCCCACCAGACCAGTGGCTGAGTGCTGGAGAGAGATGTCCCCTCTGTCTCCTTCCTGGGTACCCTGGGTTGCTGAGCACAGCAGAACAGTGGAGCTGGCCCAGCCCTGCTTCTCTTACAGGAGGAAAACAAAAAAGAAATGGAGAAAGAGAAGTAAGAATTTCTTCTCTTTTCCCCGAATCTCATGGCAGAAGTAACCAGGCAAGGCAGAAGAGCAGCAGTGCTGCAGCCCGTGGGCAGAGGAGGCAGCTGCCAGCTTGTGCTGGGTGTTGTCATTTGTGTTGAGAGCTAGGAAGCCAGGCTGGAGACAGAGAAAGGCATGGGTGTACTGTACAAGGAAACAGGTAAGGACCTGCACCCCAGTGTGGCACAGGTGGCTCAGGTCCATCAAGGCAGGCACAAGGAGACATGGGCAGAGTGCCCCTGGCTGTGATGAATCACCTCACAGCCCAGTCTGTGCTGCACTGCTTCCTCTCATCGCTTCCCCTGGGGAGCTGCAGAGAAGGATGCAGCACGTGGATGCTCTGAGCCAGGGTAGCACAGGCATGAGGGACAGAACCTGAGGCAAACAGATTTTGTCTGTTTTGATGCAATTTTGATGCCAAACATCTGTTTGCTTTCTCCTCCACACTGCTCCTATTTCCCTTGCCTGAGAGTTGCCCATGCAGACTGCCCAAAGAGGCCCAGGTGGGATGCTCCAACAAGCAGTGTCTAGTGGAGGTCCCTCAAAGAATGCTGCAAGCACTCCATGCCTTCACTGCTTTCCACTCAGTGCTGCAGCAGCAGCCATGACTCAAGGCCATGGCTGAGAGAGATAAGATTAAGATTATAAACACACTCTGCTTCTCTTGGGCTTCCAAGGCCTTCCAAAAAGCTATTTGTTCAGAGCTGTGCTTATACATACATCCATCCATATCTCTCTCTCTCTCTCTCTCTCTGGATTACTGGCCCAAGCCAGCTCTGCCTTCAAAGCTGTAGGTGCTTGTTTGGGAAAGAGTTCTGCTGGATATTCTGACAACCAGCACCAGAACTCTGCTGCAAGATTTGCAGCCTTGATAGGCTGTCAAAGGAAGAGTGCCAAAGGGAGAGCTGAAAGCCAGGAGGTTTTCACCCACTGATGAAGCAGAGGTGGCTATTGATTGGTACAATTTATGGAAGCAGCTGAGAAGGAATCCAAATGCAGAACAGGAGTCTTGCAGAGAAAACAGGGCAAGTTCTTCTATAAAAATAGTGACCAAGTCTTCCTGGAGACAAACGCCTTCTACCATCATCCTGTTTCCCCACAAAGACAGCTTTATATAAAAAGCAGGGAGGAGAATGAAAAGCAGATGCAAGTTGCAAGCCACTTTTCATCCCCCCTTCCAAATTCTCTCTGTGGATTCACAGTGGCCAGAGCAAAACCAGCTGCAACCAACAGCACAGAGGGAGCACCTCTGGCATGGAGGAATACCCCTGGTAACCTCTGGGCTGAGACTTGAGGGATGAGGGTGGGAGAGGGGTTAACACACTGGGATAGGTGCTTGAACCTTGCCCTACAGCAGGGAACTCCTGGGGGAAGTTGGGAGGCAATGGAGGGGGGTACCCCCAAGCTGAATGCTCCCTGCATGTGGCTGCAAGCAGGGGCAGTGAGGTCTCTGAGGCTGGGCAGGCCCTGCAGCCCTCGCTGCACAACAGGGAGTCTGACCTGGTTGTACTTGTAGAGGAGGAAGAGGAGTAGGAGGAGCAGCAGGACCGATGTGCCTATGCAGGTGGACAGGATGGGGCTGAAGAGCTTGTTTGGGGGGACCATGACATTTCCTAGAGGAGCAAAAAAACCTGTGATGAGCAACACACTCCTGTTTCTATCCCTGCTGTCCCATCTCAGAGCATTTTGCCCAGCTGTTCACTTAGGCTTCCCCTGCATGCAACACAACCCAGCACTGGCCTCAAACACACCAAAAAGAGTTGCTGGGAAACAAGGGAAGTTCTTGATGCCAAGCTCAAGGCTGCAGTGGTTTGTACCCCATGCACCCCAGATGCCACACAAAGAGCACCAGGTTCAGGTCAGACAGACTGGGGACCAAGGCAGCAAGAACATGCCCATCAGAAGCTGCAGGCCCTGGATTCCAGTGGGCTGAGCAGCAGCTGGGTGCACCTCACCCTGGAGCTCTGCTCTTCTGTGGTGTTCATGGCATGGCTCAGCCTCTGGCATCAGGCCATACCAAGCCAGCACCTCCCACACGGCTCCCAGGGCTGGCAGAAGCCAAGGCCTCCCAGAGAGCTTGTGGAATCTATTCCCCTTTTCTTGCAAGACAGTAGGGATCTATGTATAGGAAGATGGGCCCCAAAAAAGTCCCCAGATTCTCCCCCAAGCTACCAGTTTGTAACTTACTGGTGATGGTGAGCGACTGAAGCATGTCAGAAGCGATCCCTTCTCTGTTAATGGCCACACAGCAGAAGGTGAAATTGTCACCCAGCTCCTGGAATGGGACAACACTCTCCACCTCCACCTCTTGGAAAGGCAAGATGTTCACCACCTGGGGACTGGAGTCATTCAGTAGCAGCCTGTAGTCCTCATATCTGCAGAGACAGCAAGCAGGGGAGCGTGAGCGTTCCTCTGCAGCACGGCTGCTCGGAAGCCAATGGCTGTGTCAGACTAGAGAGGAGATGCTGGGAAGCAGGGCTGCAGCTCTCTGAAACAGGCTACTTGCTGCCCAGTTAAAAGACCTCTCCCTAAGCATCAAAGCCCTTTATAGACAGAGCCTTGTCTGCCTTCACGTGGCTACAGCTGCAGCAGCACTTCACTCCTTGAATGGGGCTGGTACTGACACACAACCACCCCTGTCCAGGCAGCTGCCTCCCACCTCACAGTGGCTCAGTAAGCTGTGCTCTGCTGAGCCTCAGACCTGTGGAGCTCCCAGAAAGACAACTAGGACCAGACAGGATTTCTCACTACAGAAACACACATCCAGGCACTTCTCCAAGGGACCCACACATTCCTCAGCAAAGCATTGGGAGAACATGAATCACAGGTGCCTGAACTCTTCCAGCTCAGGACTTGAGGAACAGTGCCTGCCCCCTCTCCTCAGACAATTCCAAATAACCTTTTCTTCTGGTTTTTTTTTTAGCATGGCAACATCCCTGTTGCTGTCACTGACCAGGCTCCTTGCTCTGCTGCCTCTAAGCCCACGTGGTGCTGCTCAGCAAGTGCAGAGCCAGGCATGAACAACCATTTGTATCAGTACAGGTTGGGGGTGACCTGCTGGAGAAGAGCTCAGTGGAGAAGGACCTGGGGGTCCTGGTAGATGACAGGTTGGCCATGAGCCAGCAGTGTGCACTGGGGGCTGAGAGAGACAATGGGATCCTGGGGTGCATCAGGAGTGTGGCCAGCAGGTCTAAGGAGGTGATCCTCCCCCTCTACTCTGCCCTGGTCAGGCCCCACCTGGAGTGTTGTGTCCAGTTCTGGGCTCCTTGGTTTAAAAAGGACAGGGATCTCCTGGAGAGAGTCCAGAGAAGGGCTACGAAGATGATTAAGGGCCTGGAGCATCTCCCCTATGAGGATAGGCTGAGTAAGTTGGGACTCTTCAGCCTTGAGAAGAGAAGACTTAGGGGGGACCTAATTAAAATCTATAATTATCTTAAGCAGGGGATGCAGGGGGAATCGGCCAGCCCCTTTTCAGTGTCTGTGGGGACAGGACAAGGGGCAATGGCTGCAAGTTGGAGCACAGGAAGTTCCACACCAACTTGGGGAAGAACTTTTCCCCAGTGAGGGTGATGGAGCCCTGGGACAGGCTGCCCAGGGGGTGTGGAGTCTCCTTCTCTGGAGAGATTCAAGACCTGTCTGTACACCTATCTGAGTGATATGTCCTAGGGAGCTGCTTTGGCAGGGGGGTTGGACCCCATGAGCTCTTGAGGTCCCTTCCAACCCCTGTGACTCTGTGATTCTCTGTCTCACCTGTCCAAGTGAACGGGGCACTGGTACCACTCGATGCGTGGGGCAGGGTAGCCGATGGCCGTGCACTGAAGGATGCTGGAGTCATTGGCTGGCACCTTGATTTTACAGACCCTTGGAGGAGCTGTTGGGGAAGGCAGATAAGCAGACAAGGCTATGACCAGAGGGAGAGCACATTCCCTGTGTTCTGATTTACTTTCCACATGTGCAGCAGCAAACCATCAGGAAAGCCATAGGTCAAACCTATGGGTTTAGGCTAAGTCCTAGATGCAGTGTGGGTGTGTGTCCCACAGGCATTGGGATGGAAGCACCCTGGTACCTCATCCTGCTTGCTGCCAGCTGGGCAGCAACCCCAGAGCAAGAACAGGCACTGCCAAGCACTTACATTTCAGAGAGATGCTGAAGGTTATTGATGCATTGGCTTCATTGTTGAGGGCATAAAATGTGTAGAGACCTCCCTCTCCTTCCTGCAGGCGGTTTAGGAAGAGTGTGTTGTTATACCTGTTCACAGAGTAAACACCATGAAGGAAACTGTGCCAAGGAAACTCACTCACACAGTCTTCTTTAGTTATGCCTGCCATTTCTGAGCCCATCAAGTCATGGGCCCTAATGGCCACTCTCCTCTGTCCCCAGCCTACTTCTCAGATGCAGGAAAACAATCATGCTCGCTGGGTAGCACAGTTCCTCTTGTGGATTATTTTGGGTTTCTAAGAAAATGAAAGGGGAATTGCCAAAACTCCCCATCAAATGGAATGATTATTTGTTTCAGTCTCCTCTTGGCCCCAGTTGGCTGTAGGCTTTGGAAGAGCAGGGCTGTGCCCTCCATTAGCTCTTATCCTCATGAAGTTTCAGGCTTCTCTTGACATGGGGCACCCAGTGTCGCTCAGTACACATGCTCTCCAGACCTCAGAGCATGGGACAGGTCTGAGAGCAGCAAGAGAATTCAGGTTTCTGTACTGTACATCCATCCTTGCAATTTCTTCCTGCAAGGAGAGCGTGACCTTGAACAGCCAGACCACAGATGTGGTAGCAACTTCCACAAGGTTTTCAAAGAGAAGGCTGTCAAAGTCAGACAGAGGTGGTGTCCTCCTTGACCTGATCAGACCTGCTCACTGTGGTTTGCTACTAATACTGGAAAGAGAAGACAGGACAGCAAACAGTTCCCCTCTTTAAAACCAGAGCCTCTTCTGTGAGCCAGTAGCATGGGGACTGCCTGTCTCACAAGGAAGGGATCACTGGAAACATGCTATGTCCAGTGTAGAAAAGAGAGTACATACCAGTTGTTTCCAGCAATCATTTGGCTCTCTAATGTGGTAGTCCCAGAGTTCTTCAAGGGGTTCGTGTGCTCCCAGCCCCACTGGAGAAGTTTTGGGTAAGCCTGGATGTAGACCTGCAGCTCCAGAGTCTCTCCCAAAGCAACCTCCTGGCTGGTGGCTTGCACTGGGGTCAGGATCACATAACCTCTCTCTGTAGGATGGAGGAGAGCATGACCATCAGCACGCATCTCCAGAGACCTGAAACAAGCTTATACCAGCTTCAGAAATGGACCATGACTGGAAAGGGCAGCTGGCAGTCTGCAGGAGGGAAGGAGGCATTACACAGAATGCCAAAGGAGTACTTTTAACTGCTTCCTTGTCATGGCAGCTTGGGTTATGCTCTGTCTGAGGAGAGCTAGAAAATCTTTGTCAACTCTTATGGGGAAAGAGGTTTTACATGCTGGATCCTAATAAGAGATGAGGCTAAAACAGCATGTCCTGGTCATCCACAGAGGACAGGCCCCTTAGCTAAGCTCCTGGCTTCTCACTTGGAAACAACTCAGACCAAGCCCTCTTCCTGAGCCATGGTATGCAGCTGCCTTGGGTCATCAGCAAAACCCAGCCTGTGAGGATGAATTTTCCATTCTTGAGACACAAACAAGCTTATGATAGACCTGACTCTCCATGTGTGGAACTGTGATGGGAAGAGACAAAGATCCATACTTGGCTCATGTGGCTCTCCCTTCCTTCTAGCCAGCCTTTCCTGGTCTTCTTCCCTGGCATAACTGTGCCCCATTTTTTTGTTTGTTTGCTTTAAGACTGTTCAGAGACACACAAAAACTGAGAAGAGCTGTCAGATTTTTCAACCAGAACCAAACAAATTGTCCCCCTGCCCTCAAGACATGAAGGGAACACCAGTTCCCTTCCTACCAGCTCCACAGTTCCCATGTGAGCCTTCAGGCACAAGCAAGAATGAAGCTTCCAAGGAGAAAACAAGGTGGAGACAGCAGCTGTGAATGCTCAAGGCCAGGGGAGGTTCAGCCCACACCTTCCTGGTCTTTTGGGGAAGCACTCACCTACTACCTGAAGTGTTGCTGAGGTATTCCTGGACCCTGCTGAATTGTTAGCTATGCAAGTGTATTTCCCACTGTCTTCCATGGTCACTGCTGAAACAGACAGGGTGTCCTTGATGACGTAGTTATCTTCTTCAAAGCTAGGCTTTTTCTGTGTACTGACCTGTCAGACAAGGAAAGAACATCAGGCACCTTCTTGGAAGGGCAGAGGATAGATCTGGATTGATGTTTGTGACAAACATACCCCACCCACTCCTGCTTTAGGCTACTGAACTTTGTTGTAGAGCCCCTGTCACTGAAAGCCATCTACCCATACAGTGACCAAGAGGCATAATAAGCCCAAGTATTCAGGGCAGAGATTCCACAGCAGTTAGTGTTATAGCTATTGTCAGCCTTCTGACTGCAAGCTGGCCTTACACTGTGGGACCCAAACATCTCCTGTGTGTTATTTCAACTCCTCAACAAAGGCATCAGATATAGCAAGGACTTCTAGCAGGCCTTACTTAACCACCTAGCAGTTAAAAGTCAGCACAACAGAGATTTTAAGATGCATTCCCTTTCTTCACCCATATCTATTCTTTGGGGAAACTGTGTGTCCCCAAAATGTTTGCTGCTTTTATAGAAGGCAGGGTGGAGAAGTGTTGCCTTAGTACATTACTGTGGCTCCTGCTCAATGACCTCAACTGAAACAACCCATTTTCCTTCTCTCCAGCAGCAAGACCCTGACAGGGAATGGGCAGGTGTTTCCTAGCCCTGTGTCATCCCAAGGAAAGGGTGGCTATATTCACATTTCCACAGCTCCTTTGGCTGGGCAGCTGGAGGCTTTGCTGCAGCTGACTTGGGTCTGGGCAGTTCTTGCCACCCTATGTCTCCCAGCTCCCAGGAAAGCCCTATGCCCTCCTGAAGCTGCACAACTTACGTTCTTGGCTGCTGTCACCCATCTGATGTCATACTTGTGGGAAGGAGCAGTGACTACACAGGTGACTTCAAAAGGTTCACCCACGATTCGCACGTGGGCTTTAGAGTAGATCATCACTCTTACAGGCTCCTGCAGTGCTACACAAACACAAGCAGGGAAAAAATCATTGTCAGCTGGCCCAATGACCTCATGTTCTTTGGAGACTCCCCAGGACCTGGATACCTTCTCCTTTCCATCCTCTTAGTCTCTTTACCCCCAGCCTTCTCCTTCTGCTTCGTGTTCTCTGTGATAGTGCCTGCATAGATTTGAACACTGCTGAACCCACAGAGCCCCACCTGAAGGAGCCAATTTGCCAGCCCTTGATGGAACTCTGCCTTCATTAAACACCCTGTAAAGACTGCAGGTTCAGAAGGTTTTTCCTACCACTGGAAAGGAGCTTTTCCTTAACTATCTACTGTGGCCAGCTGGGCTCTTCCTGTCTCCCTGAGGACAGCAGACACCCCAGTCCTTTACCTTCTTCCACAATCAGCCTCATTCTTGAAGACTTCTCTGCTCTCCCATTTATCACCGCTTGGCATCGGTAAGAGCCCTTCTGCTCGCTCTGCACATTGTATAGTGTTATTCCTTTCTCAGGACTGAAAGAATAGTTGCTGGGTGAGAGATGAGAGGCATCATCCCTTATCAGGGTCACACTGGATCCGTACTCGGGGGCCGTGATGAGACAGGGGAACTCAGCATTACCACCTTTGGTCACAGAGATACGGAAATATGGGAGGTACCACACACTACTGGGATCTGCAGAGGAGACAAAGTAGTCCAGAGACAAGATCAGGAAACACACTGAAGCTGAGAAACACATTCCAGCAAAGGCAAGCCTCCAGCATTGCTGCCCAGTGGGAGTTCGACGCTGGGGCAGCCCTGCTCAACACCCGCCTGACTCAGCCTCCAAAAACTCACACGAGCCCAAGTCCAGCTAAGGCACTTAAGGAGAGCACAGCAATCAACTCACAAATGTGCACAGGCAAGAGAGACTGAGAATTATCCTTTCTTCTAATTAAACTTTTCACCAGGGTGCTAATTTTATTTATGAGACCATCAGGTCCCCTGTGCAGGACGGTTCCTCCGGTACAAGGGAAGGGGTGAGCTCAAGTGGTGGAGCTGCCACAGCATAACTTCTGGGTAAAAGGATATTTGGGGTTCAGGTTGTGGTATGAGGATGTGATTAGTGTGAGTCTCTCCCTTATCTGAGGCAGTGGCAATACTGGTGTGTGGAAATCACTGCTTTCATAGAATCATAGAATCATAGAATCGTAGGGGTTGGAAGGGACCTCAAGAGCTCATCGGGTCCAACCCCCCTGCCAAAGCAGCTCCCCAGCTCATATTGCACGGGGCAGTGCCCAGATGGGGCTGGAATATCTCCAGAGAAGGAGACTCCACACCCCCTGGGCAGCCTGTCCCAGGGCTCCCTCACCCTCACTGGGGAAAAGTTCTTCCCCAAGTTGGTGCAGAACTTCCTGTGCTCCAACTTGCAGCCATTGCCCCTTGTCCTGTCCCCACAGACACTGAAAAGGGGCTGGCCATTTCCCCCTGCATCCCATACTTAAGATAATTATAGACTTTAATTAGGTCCCCCCTTAGTCTTCTCTTCTCAAGGCTGAAGAGTCCCAGCTCACTCAGCCTTTCCTCACAGGGGAGATGCTCCAGGCCCCTAATCATCTTCGTAGCCCTTCTTTGGACTCTCTCCAGGAGATCCCTGTCCTTTTTAAACCAAGGAGCCCCAAACTGGACACAATACTCCAGGTGGGGCCTGACCAAGATCCAGATCTCTTTGCTCATTGTGACACCAAACAGACTTTCATCCCCAGGTTTGTTCAGGGAGGGAAGCCAAAGGAGATGGAGGGAGAGGTCCAGCCCATTCAGATATGCCTGAGATGTAGATGCTCTGTACTCTACCCCACTACTTCAGCCACAAGCCTCGTTGTACGTGGGCTTACATAGTTGTGGGCAAGCCACTGCCCCAGTTGGAGCCTGCACTGCCCCCCCAAAACACACACAGAGCCACAGAGAGGACCCGTGTAGCAGCCGTGCTCCCCGAAAGGCAGCTTCTCTGCCAGCGTACATGGGAAGAGGGAAGCGTGCTTACCTCTTACATACAGATGGATACTTGCAACACCCTTGTCACTGCTGTTGACATAAGCACACTTGTAGGTGCCTGTATCCCTGTAAGTGGCCTTGGGAATACTGAGTATGCTGCTGGTGTGGTTGCTGAGCGCATCCTTTCGGCCTTTCCATTCAACTTCAGACTCTCCTGAGCAGGACAAGACGACCGGATTACCCACATTGACGACCAGAGCAGGGAGCTCAGGGCTGATCACTGGGGATGCCAAGCCTACAAAGGGGAAAGAAGAAGAGTGAGGATGCAAAAACAGCCCCTGGTGATACTCTGTTGGAGTTCACACTGCTGAGCATGGAGTAGCTTAGCATGAGGAAGAGGATGGGCTCAGGATTCAAACTGGGATTTTTTTGTGTTGCATCACTCCAGCCATTCTCCATCCCACCATTCTCCATCCCACCAGACCAATAGGGCCTGATGCACCCAGGAATTCAGTTCAGGGAAGAGAGCAAAAACCCACAAGTGAACATTTAGAGCACTGGGACAGAAACAAGCCCAATCATCTGGAGCTGATTAGGCCAGATGCTGGCTTGGAAATCATTCCCATTTGGTTTTCCTCTTCTGACAGTAATTCTCCTTTTGGGGCAAAGCTGGAGCTACTACATGGACTTGATTAGTCCATAACACCATTTAGTGAAGTTTAATCCAAATCCAATGGATAGGGCTCTCTTTGTTGCATCGGTGCTGTGATGAGCTAGAACAGACCTGGAGAAACATCTGCAGAACTGCAGGTGAGTGGAAGCTTTTTGGGAAGACTGGCTTTTTGGTTGCTGGGCAGTGGATTTTGAAGGACACCTACTCATGCCTTATCATAGAGTCAGTGTGTTTTCCTTGCAGATACCATCAGAACGCTATGAAATGATTCAGCTTCATTATCCTATTCAGAGGTGGGAAACTGAGGCATGGAAAAGCTAAATAGCTCATGAAAGTCCATAGCTGCAGCTGTACATAGAATGGTCTGGGTTGGAAGGGACCCCAAGGATCATAGAGCTCCAACCCCCCTGCCACAGGCAGGGCCACCAACCTCCAGGCCTGGAGCTACACAAGGTTGCCCAGTGCCCCATCCAACCTGCCCTTGAACACCCCCAGGGACGGGGCATCCACTACTTCTCTGGGCAGCCTGTTCCAGCCCCTCACCCCTCTCTCTGTAAAAACTTCCCCCTAATATCTAATCTAACCCTTCCTTCCTTTAGTTTTAATCCATCCCCCTTGTCCTGCCCCATACAGCACATCAGGCCTTGCTGACCATGACACTGCAACCCAGATGGACTTGGGATGCCAGCTCTACTTTGAAGATGGCTTCTCTGTTGGCTGAATAAAGGGGAACCAGGGTCCCACTCCAGCCTTTAGTGTCAGAGGGAAATGTTTGGTTTGGGGTTTTTTCCTCCCCCCACCCCTTTTGCTGCGTCAGCAAGTTCTTTGAGTCACCACCTATATTTAGGGTGGGGGAAGTGAGAAATGAATCAGTGCTGCAGGGCTGGGGAAGAAGCTGCACTGCCACCCCCACGCCAGGCCTTCGGGGAAGACAGGAAACACATTGCAAATGGCTATCTGTGCTCAGGGGGCTTTGTACCCCCCCTTGAGACCCCATCCAGGGCTATTCTCCCACTTCTGCTTTCCTCCCTGGTTGCTAACCCACTCTCACATCTTAAAGGGGCACATACTGAGCTTCAAATAGCACTAAGGAGAAAGGCAGCTGCCCGATTCATCAATTCACTGCTCTTCAGAGAAGTCACTGCAGACAGTGGTCATCTTGGCTAGTGGCAGCAGAAACAAGGACTGAGTTTGGTCTTGCAACACTCCAAACTGCAACAGACTGCTCTAGACTCACAGGAGCTCTTTATTTGAAAGATATGTTGTCCAAGAGAACATAAAACCCCAGACTCATCAGGAAGCAGGAGAGGGGAAAGCACCCAGTATCAGTGCCATTAGTCCAGCTGCACTTCATCCTTCAGGGCAAAGGGGAGTGGTGGCCAGATATCACAGCTCTTGTTGCAGGGAGGGCAGGAGAGAAGACAAGGCTGCTTAGGGTCACAGGTACCAAAGACAGGTTAAAGCACAGCTGTTCCCAGGTGCAGCCTTGGACACACCCTGTAACACAGCCAGCCATCCTCATCCACCCCTGCTCACAGGTCCTTTGGCAAGGAGGACTATACCCAAGGGACCAAGGTGCCCTGTACTGCCAGCTGTAACACCAGAGCCAACCCAGCAGAGCTCAGAGAGCATCATTTACTCAATCTTGAGCTGATGCCTCCCTCTGCACAAAGGGTTGCAAAGACTCAAGGCCCTGGAGAGCATTGCTGCTGCGTGACAATGATGCAGATGCCCAGGGGAAACCCCAAACAAGGCCTGGATCAAACTCACTGGTCCTGTGGGAAGATACAGAGGACAAGGAGCTTTGGAGCATGGAATATTTGACATTTTATCTCCCTGTTTTGTTTGGGCTGCTTTTTTTTTTTTTGGTGCAATGCTTTTATCTTTCTGTGGAAACAGGAAAAGCCTCATTTATTCCCAGAATGGAGAAAAACATACCCCAGAATCCTTTACAAAGCCACATTTTCCACATAGCTGACATACAATGTTCCTCCCTTTTTGCTAAGCTCTGTTTTCTAGTGGGGCTTGACAGGCTTCTGTCACTAACTCTGTCACTGGATGCTTTCCCCTCACCTACTCTCTGCTTTATCTGTCCCCCCACATCCAGGACTTCAGCACCTTTAATGGAGCAGCCAAGCTCTTTGACTGAGAGCTGCATTCAAACTGGCTCAGGGACAGGCCATGTTGTAACTGATCCTTAGTTTGGCCACAGCAGGAGGACAAGAAAAACAGGAGTCATGTCCCTCTGTATCCTTGTGGTCATCAACTTCCAGCTACAGCCAGAAAAGGCTCAGGGTAGGTGCTCTTCATAACAGTGAAGAAGCCAGAAGCCTTCAGGCCATCACTGGAGACTCCTGTCAATGGCACAACCAGCACACAAGTGGAGTGAGCATGGACAGGGCAGAGATGCTCAATGCAAGACAATGCCAGGTGAAGGCCACCCAAGTGTCCACTCTGTGTGCTGGGGTTGAGTCAGACCAGTGGGTCCTCTTCCAGAATGGGGAAGCAGGGCTGCTGGGGGAGGATTTCTCCCTGCTGACCAGTGTGCAATCTTGCACGAAGCCCAAGGGTGTCTCTCTGCTGCTCCCCAGCAGCTTCCGCAGCCGTGTCGGTAACTGCTGGCCACACTTGGGTTGTGTAACCATGACCTCCAGTTACAGCTATAGGCTCTGTCCCTGTCTCTCCTATGCCAGCCAAAACACTTCTTTCCTCTGCTGAGGGTTTGGAAATGGTGGGGAAGGAGAAGTGAAGGCTGGTAAATCAGGGAGGCTCATGAGCCTCATCACAGAGGTCAGTCATCGGGACTTGGACTTGGTCCTGGGGGATAACTAGGCTAAGGTCTGGCCCTGGGAAGGACCCAAGCCAGGCCCAAGCTCCCCTTTCTCCTTCCTCAACAACAGGAGGAAAGAGTTTGATTTCCAAAGACACTTTCCCCAGAGTCACCTACAGTATCTTGGGGGCAAGGAACATCAAAAGGGTGCTTGTTGCATCTCTGCCTGGGGCTTCTACCTCAGAGGTTTAGATTCATCCGCAACAAGAAAACAAAAGAAACCCCAGGAAGACCTCTCAAGATGGCCAAGAATACAGATGTGAGCTCATCACCTTGCAAATCCTTCCCCTGCTTGATCTGGAGCTGGGATTTGAGCCCACATCTACCACATCAGTCCTGGTTACACTCAGAAGATCATAGAATCATAGAATCGTAGGGGTTGGAAGGGACCTCAAGAGATCATGGGGTCCAACCCCCCTGCCAAAGCAGCTCCCTAGGACATATCACTCAGATAGGTGTACAGACGGGTCTTGAATCTCTCCAGAGAAGGAGACTCCACACCCCCTGGGCAGCCTGTCCCAGGGCTCCCTCACCCTCACTGGGAAAAAGTTCTTCCACATGTTGGTGTGGAAC
>VZTU01003553.1:44935-85123 GCA_013400835.1 Zapornia atra | reverse complement strand
GGTTATTCCTCCCCAGGTGCCAGACTTTACACTTGCTCTTGTTGGATTTCATTAGGTCTCTCCCTGCCCAGCTCTCCAGCCTGGCCAGGTCTCTCTGGATGGCAGCGCAGTGTCCTGCCTGTCAGCCACCCCTCCCAGCTCTGGATCATCAGCACTTGCTGAGGGTGGATGCTATTCCCTCATCAAGGCTGTCAATGAAGATATTAAACAGATATGCAAGATGCACTTGCCATCCAATAAGCAGAAGGAAGTCAGGCTCAGGCTCCAGCTTGAGGCTGTTGCTTTGGACAACTTTGGCATGTTGCAGGTGGCCAACAGTGATGGCACTCAGACAAATGTGTGTCTAGCACCCTGACATGGCAGGCTGTGCTTGATGAAGATGTCTCAGCTGGTAACTTGCATTGTGAGTGCCTCAAGGAACCTTTGAGGAGATCCTGACATCTATCACTATGATCTCCCACAGATCTACAGACCTGCCTAGTCTCTATTATCTTTAAGAAGCACATTAAAAACCCTGCAGCCTTCACAGCCCAGCAGGCCTGGAAAGAGCCTGCTCAGGATGTCAAACACACAATGAAGTGGAACACCAGGCAGCACAACAGCAAGGAGGATGCTGATTTCCTGGGCTGAAAGTATGGCCACAGCAGTGCTTCAAGAGGGGTTCACAGCTGCCCTGCTGCATGCCAGATTACTTCCCCCTCCTAGATTGCCCCCTTCCCACCATAGTCTCCTTGTGGGGGGAGTAAGGTCAAAAGGATAATGAAGGGTCCCAAAAGATCTGAGAGGCTGTCAGCACTTCAGACTGAGATTAACAATACTGATTTGTGCCTGGTTGCAAGCCTCAGAACAGGCTGAGTGACTTGGTCTTGAGGGTGATGGGTTATCACCTCTTGACCATCTCCACAGCCTTAAACCCCAGGTGTATTCACTTTTCCCTCCTTGGCTGCTCAAGTTTTGTTTCCATCACAGGTCTAATACCTCTACAGCCCTTGTGTGTGTCCCAGCACTGCCAGAAAACAGCAATCCTCAGGCATAACCAGCCAGGCACAAGGTGCTGACACAGCCAGCTTTCCCAGCTCTTCCCCAGCAGGCCAAGCACCTCCAGCTCTTGCCCTGTTTGGGCAGAAGGTTGTTTCAAAGACCACTTTCCTCAGGACACACTCTCTGCTGAGCCTCTCCTTCTTCCTAACCCCAGCTCAGACCCAAACAACAGGAAATCCCCCTTTCCTTCTCCTCACTGCCCAGGTTCTTCCTGTGCTGCGTGCACCTTCCCAACCCCCTTGGCCCTATCCTGGCAGTGCTGCAGGCAGGCAAGAGCAAGCCCTCAGCACAGCTGCTCCAGAGCCAGTACAGATTAGCAGTACACCCTCTTCCCACCACTGACCTCCCTCTGCAGTGACAGGCAGCTCTGGATGGCCTTCAGGAAGCTGCTGAAGCCAAGTCTGCACTAAAAACCAAGCCAGTGTCTCTTCCCTTCCACACCATGGAGTGGACATGGTGTGTGGGGAACACACCTTCTCCCTGCCCACACCAAGGCTCTTTACACCTGCCCACAGCAGCAGCAGCTGCCCCATGAAGCTGCCTCCAGCAGCAGGGACCACCCCAGCCAACAGCAAGCTTTTGGTAGACAGGATTTCCACCCTCTGTCACCAGGACCTGAGCACCCATTAGTCCAACTCCAGCACTGCCCCCTCCTCACGCGAGGAAAGATGGGGCCTTCACACCAGACACCCAGGAAACCCTCACTGCATCCCAATCCTACCCCAGAGTGACACAGAGACACTGTAAGGCTTTGAGGGACCAGTAGACCTTACCGTGCCGGATGCCAGCTGCAGCAAGCAGCAGCAGAAGAGCAGGACCCATGTCCCCAGGGGCTGTGGAGCCCCCAGCGCGAGGCAGGGACGCAGCTGAAGGATCCTCTCCAGCAGCAGGCACCTCTCCTCTTGGGCACCGTCCCCAGCACTCCCTCAGCAGGAGCTTCTCCTTTCTGAGTTGACCACAAGTTAAGAAATTCCCTTTTTTTTGTTTGTTTTTGAAACAGGAGGGGAAAAAAAAATACAACAAGTGATGCTCTGAGACGTCACCAGTGACAAAGCCCTTTGCAGAGGTGGGGCTGCACACACCCCCCCACCCCCAGGTTCCCCCCTTGCCTTAGACCTTCCTCAGAAAAGGGATCAGCCCCAGACCGCTCCCCAGGACTAACAGGGGGTACTGCATCATGCCAAAGTTCAGGACAACCCCAATCTGCCCTGGCTACTGCCACCCAAGCCCCCAGGGACTGCTGCATACTTGCCTGGGGACACCAAGAGCCAGGCTATCACCCACCTCCATGGTGGAGGACTTCATTTTCCCTCAGACTTTCACTGGCCTCAGGTGCTGAGGGCCAACACAGGAATATGGCTGACTTCTCCACAGCAGGCCCACAAAGACAGTTCAACCCTTAGCAGCTCCCAGGTGAGGAAAATGCTTGTGAAGATGACAGATAATACTGGTTTAACCAAGAGCATGAGCCCCACTGCAGAGATGGGTCCTCCAGCCACACAAGCTCACCCCCTCATCCCACTCCAGCATCACACAGAGGCACAGTCAAGCACAACCAGCTGCAGGCTCACCTTCACTGCCCTCCCCAGCAAGGAGACACATTGGGATTCAGCCTGCAGACCCTTCTAAGCCTACAGCAGGGCTGGGGGACACACAGGAACCCCCAGCTCTCCTCCTCTCCCTGTACCTCCAAGCCTCAGGCTCACAGCAACCTTGTTACCACCAGCCACAGGACTCAACCATAAGCCCCCTCCTCCCCAGAAGTCCACCCAACCCTCCTGCTCTGCTGGGGAGGCTTTTTGAAGCTGTTTTCTAACTGACAAGCTGGTAGGCACCTGGGAGCAGTAACGAGGCAATTAGTTAACCCTGCCCTGGACTATGTTGCTTCCAAAACAGGGGCTCAGAGCAAAACAGCTCTCGTAGGGATGCTCGAGTCAGCAAAACGCTAGCTGGTCAGGTCAGACACAGGGTGCCCCTTGCTCTCTGCTCCAGCTCTGGGTAACCTCACACTGCAGCAAAAGTTCATGGCAGGTCACTGCAGCTCCAGGGTGGGACAGTATGTCCACCACCTGACAGTGCTGGGAAGCACAGGGGAGAAGGGTCATCCCTGGGGTAAGCCCTGGGGCTCTGCCTTAGCTGCACTCGGCTGCAGCCCCATCAGTGGGGAGGTGACAGGGACACAGGCTGTGAAATGTAGGTACAAACAGAGAAGCTTTTCCAAAATGCCTGCCCAGAAGTGCCTGTTTAATCTGTAGCTGCAATGCAAAGGTGCCAGGCAGAGGGGTGCCCTTCATGCCTCTGCAGACTGGAGGTGGATGGGCTTCTCCAAAGGTTAGAGAGGCACCAGCAAGACAACGTCTTGGGGCCAAGAGATGAGAGCATGGCTGACTGTGCTGGAGATGACTAAGAGTCATAGGACCATGGAAAGGTCTCTTGGTTTTGGCTAGAGGGATAGTTGGAGAGTGTGAGGGAGCCCAGAGAGAAGGAAAGGCAGCTTTTGGCTGGAGAAGATTTCCTCTCAGCAGTTTTTCCTGGCAGGATGTGGGGAAGAGGCAGCGCTGTGCTCTGGGGGACTCAAGCCCAGCAGTGGGGGGCTGTCAAGTGGCTGGGCAGCAGGAGATGGCTGCCTGATTATTCTTTCCTCCTTTTGAGCCAAAGGGGCTTTTTAAAGGATATTTGTTGCCCTCCTCCTCCTTTTTAAGTTTGGTAGTTTGATGTTGTGTTTTTTATTTGTGGGGTTTTTTTTTCATTTCTTTTCCAGGAACAGATGCCAGCTCAGAGAAACCTGACTCACCAGTGTGAACAAGTACTAAACCAGACACACTTCATTCAGAGAAGGGAAACAATCTCTCAGCCTCCTTTGTCCTTGAGGTGGCCCCTGCAGAGCATCTCTGATGCCAGGGGTCCGTAGATGACAAGTCACAGCCTGTGCACACAGGTCCCCAAACTGGACTGGGCACACCTGGGGATGCTCAGGCTAGTGGGACAAACTGTTTGCTGGGGTTCCTCCCTCACTTTTGGTCAGCTCTTCCTGCATGCAGGCTGCACCCCAAATCCTGTGGTTACAAGCAGCAGGTCAGCCACAGGAGTGCTGCTGGGGTTCGTGTGCCCAAGCAGCAATGAGCAAGGGGCAGGGATGCTCTCAGAGGAGCTGCAGGCCTACTTGGAGTAACTCGAACACCAGGGATGTCTGTGGAGGTCCTGATGGCCAGGAGGGTGTGCAGGTCCTGATGGCCAGGAGGATGTGCTGGGAGATGGCACGAGACTTGCCTGGTGCCTGCCTGGCTGCAGGCTGGTTGTGGAGGGGAGAGTGGAGGCTGCTGTGTGCCCTGGTTGGGAGCATTGGGAGCTCAGGCTTGTTTCCCAGACTGGGAGTGGGGATGGGCTGTTCCAGCCCTACAAGCCCCCTGTGCTGAGTACAGCTGGCCATGGTGTTGTGTCTGCCTGTCCTGCCTGCAGCAGCCTGGGCACACCTGTGAAACCCATGTCCCAGGTGAGGTGCTGGTAGCCAAACAGCTAAACCCCCTGTTTGCATCAGGCCATGTTTGTCTCCACAGTCAGAGCTTCCCTGAGCTCTTCCATGAGGTCTCCATCTCATCACTGGAGAGGAGACTTGTTTCAGGGTGGTGGAATGTCCTGCTGGGAGTCCTCATGTCTGCCTACTCATTCCCAGCCCCATCACCCCGCCTTGGGGCACCCCAACATGCCGAGCAGGGAGCAGGGAATGGGAGCCAGCTGGATTAAGGGCTGAGCTCTACCAACCCCCCCTCCCTGCTTCCCCCCAAGCCTCTTCTGCAGCCTCTCTGGAGAGGAGGTGATTTTTTTCCCCCTGCTGATTCAGAAAAATGCCCTCCCTGTCTGCCTGTTGTGGCTGAGCTGTGCCAGGTGACTCACAGCATATCTGGGGAGAATCAGCCTGAGCTGGTCAGGGAGCCTGCAACCCTCCTCTCTAGCAAACTGAGCAAAGACAGAAGCCCAGGACAGGCTGTGCTGGAGTGGGGAGCCTTGCTGGGACTTGGACCTGTCTCCTCCTGCAGCCAGTGTCTCCAGCCTTTGGGTACACAAGGGGTTTCCAGGAGCTGAGGGAGTCACAGCTTCTGCTGGAGGGGATTTGCACCAGGGCTGCATCATGCAGGCTGAAAATAGGGTCAAACACCAATATATTTGAATTTCAGTTCAAAACCCCCTCTTCACATCAACCCAGGGCTTTCCAAGCAGCTCAGAGCTGCCTGCAAACAGCTCTGCTCAGCAGCCCAGGTCATTTTCAGGAGTGGTTTCATTGGAGCCAGAGAGAGGAGAACACCTTGGGCTGGACTCAGGGGGTGCCTGTGTCCCATGGGGCTGGGGAGGTGACTGGGGGAGGTGAGGGGAGCAGGAGGAAAGCAGGGGGACACATGGACCTGAGGGAGTGGTAGTGGGGGGGAGCCAGTATTTTGGATTGTGTCAAGGGGTATCAGAGAATTTCTCAGCCCAGAGGGAGGGGAGGAGAACCCAGCTGGGAAGAGAGATGGACATGGGGAGCCCCATGCACTGCAGTGTTGCCCCTGCCCCATTGCTACTCCCAGCTTCTCCCACTGCCCTGAGCTAGAAAACTACATGGTTTTCCCCCAGCTCCTGCAGCCCAGCACTGTCCTGTCTGGCAGCTCCCACATCCCCATCCTGATCTGAGCACAGCCCCAGTGATGCCCCCAAGGAGCACATCAAACCCTTGCTTGGGGCTACTGGCCCAAACCTCTGGCACTGGGGATGCACGTGGAAACTATCCCCAGTGTCATCCCCTCTACTTGCCTCCTCCCAGTGCTAGGTGACCCACAAGCTGGCCAGTTACTGGAGAGATGGGGCAGATCCTGCCTTGCTCATAGCCCCTCTTCCTTACCACGTCTCTGGGCTCAGCTGTTCCCTTGCTGTCCTCCTCTCTGCCTGGCTCCCAGCTTGGCTTTCACTAAGCACTGGGGTCATGCACAGCGTATTAAGGTGCTTAGCTTTCACCCACAACATGGTTAAGCTGTATTCCCAGCCCCATCTGACTGGGAGCACCCAAAAGCAGGCAAACAAAGGAAGAGATGGAACTCTGCAAAAAGAAAAAAAACACCTTTATTTTTAAACTCTTTCTTTAAAAACATATTTGTAAAAGTTTACAGCATAAAAATAATATCTCATGGCTATAGATGTGACATAGTAGAAATCCTACAAATACATCTGTAAACCTAGGAAAATGTTAACTCTTTGGTACCTTAGTCTGAACTCTGTTTTTTCCTTTGCCCTTGGGATGGTTCCTGACAGACAGTGTGGAGGCAGGTGCTGCTGCAGTTCAAGGATGCTGCAGAGTAACAGTGTGATGTCAGCAAGCTAGCATGGCAGGAGGGGGAGAGGGCAGAGGGCACACTTTGGGCATGCTTTGCAGTTCTGGTGCAATCCATGAAGGATGAGAGGACAGGAACGATGGGACACTGCAGGCCTCCCAGTACAAGCTGGCTTTCCTGCCTCTTCCCACCCCAGCAAGAGTCATGTCTTCATCTTCCCTGCCTTCATCCCACCCCAGCAAGAGTCATCAGTAGCTCCTGGAGCTACACTGGAGCTGTTCCCCTGCCTTTGCCAAGCCAACTGGATCCACCTTGGTGAGTCCCAGAGACCTCAGTGCTCTGAGTGAAACATGGGCATTATGCTGGGAGCCCAGCTACCCATGTGCTGGTCAATGAGATCTGATTTTTTAACAAGATCTGGCCTGCCTTGGGCACATCCTGCAGACAACATGGTGTCTCCACCTTTATAGTCAGCCCCAGCATGGAGTCAAGGCTGGGGTGTGCTGCTGGAAGGACCTGTGCCTGTCCCAGGAGCTGCCCGGTGCCCAGTGAGGACCTGCAGCTGCCCTTGGCTGCTCTCTGCTCTGAAATCCCCTGGGGAGAAGGCTTCCAAAAGGCTGCCAAAGGGCAACCTTTGTGTTCTCCAAGTGGGAGCACAGCCAAACTGCGGCCTAGCTCCCTGGGGCTGGCTTGGCGGCCTGCTCCTCTCCTGTCCGTGTGGGACACCCCATGGTTCACACTGGGAACTGGCCACCTTGATCCTGGGACCTGAGCTAAGCACTGAGCACGGCCAGCACCTTTCCTCAGGCCTGTGTGTTGGAGTGTGGGGTCTGTGTCCTTAGTGTGGTAGCTGACATCTCATTTTAGAATAAAAAAGCCCCCAGAAGGAGACATCTGTGAAATCCCCTTCTCCAGCTCTGCCCAGCTTTACACACACCCAGCTTCCCCATGGCCAAAGCCTAACCCAGTGCCCAGTACCCTGTATCTGTGGTCCTGCCTCTCCCCGCCCCCAGCCCAGAGCCCTGACTGGGAAGAAGGGGAAGAGCCATTTCTCACTTCTGGTTGACTTCCTCCTGCCCTGCACATCTGCACTGCACTTCTGCCTCCCATCCCCGTGGGACTCCACCACAGTCCCCTTGGCAGGTAAACAGAGACAATTTAGCTACAAGTAAAGTCCACTGTGCTCTACAGAGTTCTGAACACAACACAAACACACACTAAATGTGACACACTCACTAGTAACACGTTCAAACTGAGACAGAAGGATTAAAACCTGTGTGCACATCAGTCTGAGAAGCATCTTGAACGTGGACAGAGACACTGGAGTGTGGCATTAGTTTCTGGGATACACTTAGGTATGAAATAGTGACTCTGGCAGTAGGATTATGCATATATTGGTGCTGATAATGATGTAACAGCTGTAGAGTAAAATATAATCTACAAATAAAAAGGTATTGCACTAGAGGTGGGCACAAGCTGTGGCACGTGGCCCCTTTTGTGGGGCTCAGTTTGGGTCCACCTCTAAACAGGAAAACACACCCAAATAGAAATACTGATTATTGAAATAGAAACCCAGAGGGACTGGTTTTTCTTCAGAATCTCATGGAGAAATCATGGCTACAGAACCAGTGGGCCCACAACACATGACTGTTCCTATGGGTCACACTGAGACTGGAATGTGGACAACAGAGAGAGAGAGAGAGGGAGCAGGGGTTGGATCTGGCTCCCTGTGCCAAGAAAGCTTGTCTAGGGGGTTGCTGTAAGCTTCAGCCCTGCTGAGCCCCCCTCCCTTTGAGGAGAGATGCAGGGATGCTTAGCAAAACACGGGGGCTTTGCCCAGCTGCCCGCCTGTCCCAGGCTGAGGGTGTGCCTGCCCTCCCTAAATCATGATGGGAATAGTTGAGTGAGGACAGGAACACAAATATTTGGCCAGATCTCTCTGGAGGGGGCAGCAGTACCATTTTGCAGAGTCTGGTGTACCTACTTCAAGAAGGAAGATGGAGGTGGGAGTTAGCACCCCACCAGCACCCAGAACAGGCTGGGATGCAAAGAGTAATTGCAATACATCTACCAACAGGACAGAACACAATTGGCATCCAAGTGTAGCTAATGCCCAGGACAGGATTCCTGAGTTCCCTAAGCTGGGAGAAGAAATAGATCTCCTCTTTTCAGGACTGTGGAAAGTATTTGATAGTGGGAAGTTAGTAATTGAATTGGTAATTAATCCATACAAGATGGATTTCAGTACAGGATTTGTGAAGTAAATAAGCAAATGGCCAAAGGGAGGGTGAGGAGGAGTTAATGGATGGGGAAATATCTGGGCTGGATGGAGGTAGTAGGAGTAGCTCTCTAGGGTTGCTCTTGGTGCTAGAAATATGTAAGGTTTTTATTAGTTGGTCCAGCCCAAAAATAACAGTTTGTTAACAAAATGTGCTGATGACCCAATGTCTGGAGCAGGGAGTGTCTTGGTTAGAGATGCTGGAAGAGTAGAAGGATGCAGGTGCTCAGACTGGTCAGACGATGACTCCAAACTACCAGCTTGTTCAGGCAAGGAAAAGGCCAACCTTATCCAAAGCTGCACCAGGCAAGTCAAATCCAGTACAAACCAGAACTATTAATGCCCTATGCAAGGTCTTGATTGGAGCTCACCTGGAGCACGGGGTACTTCTGGCCACCTTTGATAGAGAAGGACAAATTCAACCTGGAGCTGGTGCAGGCAGGGGGCTAGAGGATGATCTGACATGCCATCCTCTGGGCTCAAGTTGCAGTGATGTGGATCCTACCAAGCACCTTACATGGTAGAAACCCAGAGTGGTCTGACCCCAGGGATCTCACAGCTCTGTGGTCAGGATAATTTAATGAACTGTGGCCATGGAAGATGTCTCCTTCATTACAAGCAGGAGAAACAGAGCATGGAAAAACAGTTTGTCATTCACAGTGTGTTTCCTTCCTCTGGATGGTGGGGAATCTGACCACATGGGCTGAAAATACACTCCACCAGCTGCCAATAAAAGTGCTGTTTCTTATGTTCACATTTTACCAAGGCCATCAGCCCACAAAACACCTTCTTCTCTTTTAGCTGCAGAAATGGCAGCACTGCAACGATAGACAGCTTAAAACAGAAGCTGTTTTGCTGGGGATTTCTGGCAGAAGTTTTGTATTTTGAAAAAAAGAAAATTAAAAATTAAACTTCTCAGTGGCTCTGAGGTGGCAGAAGCTTAACAAGATGCTGGTTGAATTTCTGACTTTTTAACCATGCCTGTGCAGTTTGGGTAGGATGCAGAGAGAGATGTGTGTGAGTAGGACAACGAAAGGGTTACTGGTAGTGAGGGGCATGCAGCAAACAGAGCTCCATGCAAGGTGAACCTTCTCCTTTCAGAAAAGACCCTGCTAGTTTCTGTGGTGTCAGACCTCTAATTTTGGGGGGGGTCCACCCCTGCAGAGCTGGGGTTGATGGCTGATCCCAAAAGCCTGATGTTCCTCCTGCTTTGAGTCTCCTCATTCAAGTGCCAGCTGAGAGCACAAGAAGTCCCAGGCCTGCCTGTGAGAAGCAGGGAAGGAGGTGAGGAGCAGAAGGAAGGTCTTTGTCATTTTATTCTTGAAAACACTTTCCAAGGGAGAGGAATCCTCCCCAATTCCTCTTGCTCTGCTTGGTTCCCTTTCATACTTGATCCACAGCCCTGGCAGGCTATGCCTGGCCCTCAGAAAGTGACAGGGTGTGAGATACAGTTCAAAACAGCTCACCAGCCTCTCTCCCTCTCTTTCTCCTTTGAGATGTCCCTGGGTGGGTGTTCTGGCATCCTTACTGCTCCCCGTAGTCTTGCTATGACTCAGGAGGGACCAGTGAGATCTCTCATCCTGAGAAAGGGTGTTCAGGTGGAGTCTATCAAAAGGGAGCCGTTGCTTCTCAAAGATAAGGCACAAAGATTTTGTAGCTGACAGAGTTAAATGATTTCCCAGCAGATGAGCTGGGCTTAGTGGCAGTAGAAGATTAATGAGTAGCCATATTGCTTCCTTATACTGGCCCTGGCTAGTGGATTAATGGATTTGTTCCCTTTAAATCTTCAGTGGAGAATAATTAGCTTAGTGTCCACACAGATGACATGAACAACACTGGACTGCCTTCTTTGCTACCACAGCAGAGTTATTGTGAGAGTATTTTGACTTCCTGGCATGCCCTTGGGGCTCCTGGTGCCATCCTGGGCACAAGGGGGGTGACAGTGCCTCGAGGTGGGTGCAGAGCAGTGCCCCAGAGCCATGGGTACCTGTAGTGCTTGTGATGCTCTATTCATGGTAGAAGAGCTATCCAGAAAGGAAGATGGTGACTTATTAGTATCTCTAAGACTCTGGCTGGTCTCTCCAGGACTTGGCTGTGCTTGGAGGAGAATCTACCCAATACACACTTGATCTCCAGCAGCTGAAGGTGGGTGGTGCAGGTTCTCTGCACCCCATCAATGAGCTCCAAGCAAACCATCTGTCCCAGTGGCATTTCACAGAACCATGGTGTGGCTAGTGCTGAGACCATCAGAGAAGTGCTGGTGCAGAGGAGATGAAACTCATTGCCATCTAAAGAGCATGGAGGGGAAGAGGCTGGAGAATCATCTCAGCAACACAGAAAGCAGAGTCTCTTGTGGAGATCCAGCCCACGTCTTCCACTTGAAAAGAAGATGTTGGTCTGTGAGATGTCTCCCTCCTGCAGTGGTTTGTTCACTGAGGAGGATGTGGCAGTGATCTGGAAGGTTGCTGGCACTGAGCCACCTCTTTGTAAGGAGGAAGGGGATGGCAATGGGGAAGAGTCTTTAATTCTCCTCCCAGCGCTGGGAGACAGGAGGGAAGGAAGAATGCTGGGACAGGTGGGGATGTCCCACTGCACAGGTGCAAAGCGTGGCTCTCTGCGATGGCTGGGTCAGCCCCTCAGCTGGCCTCGCTGGGGGAGATGCAGAGTGAGCCCAGCTCTGACTACAGGAAACTCTCCTCCTCCTCTTGGTGCCCTGTTGTCAGCTCCTGGCAGCTTGGCTGTGGGTCGGATTCCTGCTCCTCATCCTGGTGGAGGCCCAGAGGGCTGTCACAGGATATTGTAGATGATGTGTTGGCCTCGTTCAGCATAGAGCTGAAGGGAGACAGAAGGGAGAGAGAAATTAGTGCCTTGTCCCAAGTCTGGTGGAGAGGATTCCCAGCAGCAGAGAAGTGTGTGGAGCTCCCAGCAGCCCCACTGTATCTGAGTAATATTCCAGAGGGGAACAGATGATATTGGTTGGGTCTGTTCAGCTCTCAAACACAACAAACAGCCATCTAAGTTCTGCACACCGTGGACCCCTGGCATGGCTTCCTCTTTGTCAGTGGGGTTGCACGTCCCCAGCTGTGCTGCCTGATGTACAGGGATGTGACATGGCACCTTATCCTAGCTCATGTCCCAGCTCCCCTGGTTCATCTCAATCCCTCTGGGCTCCTGCAAGGTCACAGCACCTTAGATGGTGGTGACAGCACCTCAGATGGTGGTGACAGCACCTCAGATGGTGGTGACACTGCCCTGCCGCTCTCCCAGTAAACCCACCCATGGTTTACCCAGCTTCTCCATCTCCTCTTAAGGCCCCTGTTTTCAGATTTGGGCAGTCATAGAATCATAGAATCATAGAATCATAGAATCATAGAATGGTCTGGGTTGGAAGGGACCCCAAGGATCAGAGAGCTCCAACCCCCCTGCCACAGGCAGGGCCACCAACCTCCAGGCCTGGATCTACACAAGGTTGCCCAGTGCCCCATCCAACCTGCCCTTGAACACCCCCAGGGACGGGGCATCCACTACTTCTCTGGGCAGCCTGTTCCAGCCCCTCACCACTCTCTCTGTAAAAAACTTCCCCCTAATATCTAATCTAACCCTTCCTTCCTTTAGTTTTAATCCATCCCCCTTGTCCTGCCATTATCTGCTCTTTAAAAAGTTGAATCCCCTCCTGCTTATAAGCTCCCTTCAGGTACTGGCAGGCTGCAATGAGGGAAGGGACAACCCTCAGAAGGGACAACCCTCAGAAGGGACAACCCTCAGAAGCCATGTTTTTACCTGGCCCGGCTGATGGAGGTCTCCTGAGGGAGGTCACAGGGGGCCTCAGGTTTGGGGTCGGGAAGAGGGATGATGTAGTCGTTCTCGCCCCCGTTCTGGTGCACGGCTGTGTAGAGGGTGCTGCTGGGGGGGGAGCTGCCAGGGACTCTGGCGTTGTTCAGCCCGGGGATCGTGGGTCTCGTGCGGACAACAGCGGGGTGGTCACTCTTCATGAACTCTTCATCCACCTGCTGGTACCTCTGCTCCCAGGGCAGGTCACCAGAGAGAATGGGGAAGGTCTTGTGAGTGGAGAAAATGCACGTGTGTTGTCTGTGCTCTCCCTGTCTGCTAGGCTTTTCCTATAGGGGCTGGCATCTTCCAGCTAGGTCCTGACTGCACCAAAGACAGGTTATGTAAGGGAGAGCTCAGGGGCACCGTTCCACAGCCCCAAAATACCAGACAGTTGGAGGCAGCTTTTTGATCTCCTGCCAGCTCTGACTTCCACAGTTACTGAGATACCAACTGCCTGTCTGGCGATGCCAGTTGTCTCAGAATTGTCCCCTGGATGCCAAACCACCTTCATTGGCCATTTAAGCTTATACAGCCTTAGTCACAGCAAAATCCTCTGGCACAGCAGCACTAAGCAGTAGCCTCCAAACCCTGACCCTCTGTCCTACCAGCACAGGGGCCTTTGAACATACCTTTCTGTAGCAATCCACCAAGAGGTTTCCCATAAGCACCACCAGCTGTGAGAAGGACGGTCTGATCTCAAACTTCTCCTCCCAGCACTTCTGCATGATATCATAGCTAACAAGAGAGAGGAGAGAGCACTCTGGTGAGTTAGAGGGAGAGGAAGACTGAGGCAGAAACGCTTCTGTAGTTTGTGTAAGGCAGGACCAGGGCAAACATGTATGGGCAGCACTTACATTTCATCAGAGGCATGGGTGGGTTTGGACATCCGATACCCACGTTTGATGGCATTATAGAACTGTTCATTCATAGGCAGCTCAGGGTATGGAGTTCCACCTGGGTGTAAATGGAGAGCAGGAAATCAGGCTGGTGGATTGCCTGACACTACCCTGACAACATGCATTTCACACCTGGGTTTCTTTATCTTTACCTTTTCCTGTTTCATTTCACTTCCAAATGGCAATGTCAGCATGGGAAAGAAGGAGACAGGGAATGAAGTGCTACTCTGCCTGGCAAGGCTGGGACTTGAGGATTAGAAATGGATTTCTGGTTTCTCTAGGAATAGATCCTGCTAACATGCTATCAGACCTACAGGCACCACCATGATCTCCAGGGCACGTACCTAGAGTGAATATCTCCCAGAGGAGAATCCCAAAGGACCACACATCGCTCAGGGTGGTGTAGAGGTTGTTGAAGATGCTCTCTGGAGCCATCCACTTAAGGGGCAAGAAGGTCTAAGAGAGAAAAAAAAGTGGAATGAGAGTCAGCTGCATCTACAGCACTTCTTTCAACAGGTGAGAGCCCAGCACCCAATTTACAAGCAGTGAAGACCCCTCAGAGCTTCCTATCAGCCCAACTCATCTGTCAACCACTTCTTGGAGGGACCAGTTTCCTCTTCCTTGTGCAGGATGAACCCAGCAGGCACAAGGGAAGAGTAGGTGAGCTACATCCATTTCCATCACTTTCTGCCATGATGAGCCATCACAGTGTGCACTCTCTGTTCCCCAGTTCTTGGGGAGTCCACTGACTTGCACAGCATGGCCACAGCACTCCTGGAGGGAGTTCAGGCCCACCTGGACTTTGGAAACCTGAGACCAGGCTGAAGAGGACTATGGGGTGACCAGGACAGAGCCAAAGGACACAACCAGTCTTTTCCTGCTCCTATGCAGAGTGATACACAAGAAGGACCCTCACTTGACCAGTCTGTATGCAGCACTGTCTGTGCTGTTCCTGGGATTCGCTTGCACAATGAATACCAAAATAATCTCCAGGAAGGATTGCAAAGGGGCCCAGTTTCATTTCCTGTTTTGGAAGGAAAAGCAGCTATGCTAAGGCTGGACTGGAAAACCCCAGCCCCTCTGTAGGAGGGTCTCCCTGCCCAGGTGCTGCATACCTGTCTGCCATCCCATGCAAATGGGAGAAAGCATAAGAGAAGCAGCTCATAGTGTAGCTAAAGGTTGGGTTTTGGGGGGATCTGGCTCCACTCTCAGCTCTTCCAGCCTCAGTTTCTCTGGGAATTACCTGGCCTGCTTTGCTTGGGGCTGCATCTTCCCATATGCCCCAAGGCTGGAGTGAACATGCCATTGTTGAAGTCACAGGGGAGCTTCAGGGGAAGCTCAATTACAGCCTCATCCTCTCCTGCCTCGAAAGATTGGAGATGTCTTTCTGGAAAGTAACTGCTCACAGGAGAACACTTCCCCTTACCCTGTGGTCTAGTGGTTAGAGCAGAAGTCTGTGAACCTCTTCCCAGAGTGGTCAGTGATTCACTGCAGCACTGCCAAGCTCCCTAGCCTTGCACTCCCCCATCCTGCTGCTCAGGACCAGGCTGAGTGCCACGCACGAAAGGGATGCAGCACTGCTGCCAGTGATGGGCTGTACAGGGACAGTCCTTAGCTTTGCTGCTCTTGCCCATGTTCTTCTGTAAGTCTGGAGACATGGGCATGCAATTCTGCTACTCCACCATGGGCAGAGCACATCAGGCTATTGACACCATCTCCTGGTAATCCTGCCCTGCCACCAGCCCTGGGCACAGTGATGGATTGGCAACTCACAGGGGGAGCACATAGGGGTTGCCAGGCTCAGAGTCCTGGGAAGAAAGGCTTTGCATGGCTCTGGGTACTTACGCTGCCTTTGGAGATATAGTTGGAATCCCTCATGATGTCCCTTGCCAGGCCAAAGTCACAGATCTTCACCAGCTTCCCCTCACAGATGAGGACGTTCCTGGCAGCCAGGTCACGATGCACACACTGTAGGAGGGAGGCAGGGTACTGTCACTGTGAGGGGCCCCCGGACAGCCTAAGGAAGCAGCCCAGCTCCAGCACTAGCCTTGTCCCTCCAGCACCCAGGGGCTGCAGGGACAAGGATGTAATAATTTGAGACATCTTCTCCACCTCCAGGGACAACCATGGCTCAAAGCCCCTAGCAGAGCTACTTCATGTTTGCTGCTCACCTGGACTGCTATCCCCATGACAGCAACAGCCATACAAATCTGACAAGGGAGATTTGAACAACCCAGCAGAGGGGATTGCCAGGGCCTGACCAAGCAAGGGGGCTGAGTGAGCTGGCAAGGAGGGCATGTCTCCATCTCTGTGTGGACAGTGCAACCCAGCAGTCTGAAGACATCAGAGTTACACCAGCCTAGCTTGTGCCTCCTGGTTTGCCAGCGTGTTAGATGTTTTCCATATGAACAGCACTGAGGTTTGCCCAAGACCCTGCCAGATCTTCATGGTGATATTACACCACTGTAAAGCATGGCTGTGGGAAGCTGGAAGCTCCTCTCCTGTGCTCCATGGGGGAGCACCGACCATGCTCAGAGCATGTGATGCAATAGGGGTGTCTGTGGAGAGTAGTAGCTCTGCTATGGAATGCTTTGTGCCTTAGGGCAGTGAAGTTATCCCAGTAAATAGGGATGATATAACACCACAGCTGTGTGCTGCACATGGCTTGGGAGGAGCTCAGAGTCAGGGAGTTTGAGGTCTGAAGCTCAATCTAAGCCAGAGTTAGCTGTCACGTGCAAACAAAGTCATGCTGATCCCCAGGGCTGTGTTTCCAAAGGGAAGTGGTCAGCAGCTCTTCAATTGTACATGAGGAGGTTGGCATGGACAGAAGGACAATGAGTGGGAGCTGACCACAGGACATGGCAGAGCATTGTTGGTGTCCACCACAGCAGGAACCACGGAGCAGCCAGCCAGCAAACGTACATTTTTGGAAGCCAGGAACTCCATCCCATTGGCCACCTGGAAGCTGAAGCCCACCAAGTCCATGTAGCTGAGGAGTGGGGACTCATTGATCAGCGTCACCCGGTCTGTTCTTTCAGGAGCTGGAGGACAAGCAGAGACGGGTGTTGGCATTACTCAGCACACTCAGGGGCTGCCTGTCAGGGGCAGGAACCACTGGGGATGGCTCTGCCTCCAGCAACAAAGGGACAGAGCCACAAGCTCCCATCAGGAGGGCATCTGCCACCATGGTTGGACTTGTTGCAAAGGTGACTTTTGCAATGTGGACTATCCACCTCTGCAAGCCAAAGCACCCAGCACTCAAAGTGCAAGCACCTCTCCCTCCCTCTGTGGCTGAGCAGTTACCTGATGGGGAATAGCTGTCCAGCTCATAGGGGGTGCCATAGTTAGAGGACTCAATGTCAGCGTACTTGACTTCACCCTTCATGTCAGACATGGGCACATAATCCAGGGAGTCATCCTTGCTCATATCCATGTAGCCCCCATCACTCTCGACAGACAAGGAGAGGTGGCTGTGGGGGGGAGCAAAGAGAGGAGTAAACACATGGGGTAGGGACAGTGATCTGTGGGACTGCAACTCCTGAACCCTCAACCTCAAGCAGTGAAACACCACACACAGCAAAGAAAGCAAGCCTCTGCCCATGCTTGCAGAGGAGTGCAAATGGCACTGGAGACCTTCCACCACTTAGGTGTCCTCAGCACTAGCTTCAAACAGCCCTGCCATGTTCCCCTGTGGCTCTCCAGGTGCTCATGCCCACAGGCTCACCTTGTGTGGCAGAGCACAGGCTTGGCTTGGCACTCGAGCTCAGCTCTGGGGAGGGCAGGAAGGGACCCGAGGGCCTTGTGTCCACAGGGATCCACACGGCAGGAGAGCATGAGACCCAAACCCTCCACCTTAACTGTGCACATTCTGTGGCTGGCCAGGCCTGGAGAAGGCTGAACTGAGCAGGCAGGACACAACTCTGTCCACAGTTAAACCTTCACAGTCTGGATTAGTAAACATCTGCATCCTTGAGCGCCTCTCCCTTGACTGAGCAACAATTTCATCTGGGAAGCAGCATCTTGAGGCCTTCCATGTGCCAGTGCTGGCCAAGGGGGCACATCCCCACAGGCTTGGGAGACTGCACTTAGTGCTTAGGAGGATCTCAGCTGCCTTCAAGCAGAAAAGGCAGGGGGCAGCTGTGCTGATGTCCTAACACTGCTTTAATTTAGTACTGTTTTGGCATGCTGGAAGGAAATGCTGCTTTCTAACTTCCCATGGGACTGTTTCTCTGCACTGGTGTGCCTGCATCCCTTACAGCTGGCAACTGGATGAAGGACCATTCCCCTTTCCTTGTAGCACCTCTTATGCAACTGCTCTCCTTCTAGCACTTCTCCCTTAGGCTGGCTAGCAATGCAACCTGCCCTGAGAATGCAGAACTGAGGTCTCCAAGGGTTATGATGTTCTGGGAAACCCTTTGACTGTGCACTCAATGCATAGCTGCTGTTATGCCAATAAAGGTAACGATTCCAGGGAATACTCCCAACTAGCATGGAGCAGTTGGTGTGTGTGCTAGCACACTCAGCCTCCAAGACACACAGATTGCCTCTACTAACTCTCTGTCTGCCAGGAACCGTTTTGGAGGTGTCTGGATGGCACATGGGCCAGTCTCACAAGGTAACAGAGTGGCCAGCTGTGTCCCAGTGCTGATCCAGTATTTATTTTACTGGTTTAGGAGGAAATGGAGGTATTACAGAATCACAGAATCGTAGGGGTTGGAAGGGACCTCAAGAGATCATGGGGTCCAACCCCCCTGCCAAAGCAGCTCCCTATCTCATATTACATAGATAGGTGTCCAGACGAGACTTGAATCTCTCCAGAGATGGAGACTCCACCACCTCCCTGGGCAGCCTGTCCCAGGGCTCCCTCACCCTCACTGGGGAAAAGATCTTCCCCATGTTGGTGTGGAACTTCCTGTGCTCCAACTTGCAGCCATTGCCCCTTGTCCTGTCCCCACAGACACTGAGAAGGGGCTGGCCAATTCCCCCTGCAAAGTGGTGCAACACCAGACTCCCTCATTGGTAAGGTCTCAGCTGGGGTAGGCACCAGGGAGAAGAGTGCTGCTTTCCAGGTACCTCTGGACGTGGTCCTCCTTGGCCGTGTTCCCGTAGAGCTCTGCCTCCCGCCGGGCCTTCTCGCCGTAGGCCTGCAGGAAGGTGTGCTTGTTGCGGTGCAGGTAGTCCACCAGGTCCCCGTAGCGGCAGTACTCGGTGATGATGTAGATGGGCCCTGGTAGGACAGAGCACCCCTGTCAGCCCTGCCTCGGCCCTGCTCGTTCCCCTGGGAAGCCAATTTCATCCCACAAGGACGTTACCTTGTTGCAGGGACATTACCCAGTTTTCCAGGGGGAAAGAAAAGCATCTTTCTGGTACCCACAATTTCTGGGATTTGGGATTTGTGTTAGGGGAGGCAGGTGGGGGTTAACAGAAACATGCCTTCTCAGTTTCACCCAGGCTGGAAAGAAAGGTGTTCAGAGCCCCACAGGGCTTTCCTAGAGGAAGGGTGAATCATTCTGAATCAGAAACTCAGCTACCTCCTTTGGTGCAGGCCCCCAGCAAGTTGACAATGTTGAGGTGGGGTCCCAGGTGGCTCATGATCTTCAGCTCAGACATGAGGGCTTGCTTCTCGCTGCTCCGGGCTGTGGCTGTTGGGGAGAGCTGGTGTGAATGGCAGGATAAGGAGGGGACAGCATGGACACTGTTTGGCCTTGTGGCTTTTGGATGGGGGAAAGGGAAGGTGGGGGCAACTCACATTTTAGCATTTTGACTGCCACTTTCATGGTGGACTGAGAATGGCTCAGGCCATGGGCTGTTGCCTCCACCACACGTCCAAAGGCACCAGAGCCAAGAGTGCGTCCTGGGAAAAAAGAGCAAGGAGAAGAAGTTGGTGATGGTCCTTGAGGAAAGGTGAGGAATGGAGCTTGGAAAAGGTAAGTCCTCTTGTCTTTTTGGGGCTGGTTTCCATCTGGCTGGGAAGGGAAGGAGATGGCAGCTACAAGCCAGGAATAACTCTGGGCTTCATGCCGAAGGGAGCAGCCTCCCACCATGGTCACAGATGGTCCACATCATACCACCAGGGATCTCTGCCTTTTCTGTGTTGGTCTCCTTTGGAGATCCCAAACCCAAACCTGTCACCCCCAGACAGCCAAAACCCCAGGAGTCCATCAGTGGGACCTGCAGAGCCTTTACCTAAAACCAGCTTGTCCCTGGGCACCTCCCAGGTGGAGTCATAAGGGAGCTGCATGGGATCCACATAGATGTACTCATGCCCATCAGAGCTGACTGACTCGATCACCTTCCAGCGGATTTCATAGCGAGGTTTCTGGAAACAAAGGGAAAAATGAGATCTGAGAGGCTGAGGGTCAGAGGGGTCATGTAGGACATGGATGGGGTCTGTTAGGGAGACTTTCATCCCTGCAGCCATTGCCTCATTCCGTCTGACATACAGATGCCAGGGGCATGCAGAGACTGATGGAGGCCCATGGTGCCTGGCATGGGTGGGACACCATCAAGCCCATGCCAGCAGAGGCTTTGCTCTTCCCAGCCACCCTGACACACGGGTACCACTGTGGCAGCCTGGGAACACTCTCCACATTTACCTTCTGCCACAGGACGATCAGGATGATCAGGGAGATGACAGTGAGGACCAGCAAGGCCAGGATGACAGAGATGATGACCACCTTGAACGGCAAGGCTACGAGACAGGGACAGCAGTCAGACTCCTACCTCTGCACAGCCTGAGTAGCCGGGGGAAAGGAGGGGACAGTAGCACAAAAGGGTCCCTGCACCCTTCCCCTTCCCTTCTCTAGCCATTGTCCTCCTCCTGTTACATGCCTTCCCCCTCCAGACCTTGACCCTGAGTTCTCCTCTGTGTGGGGCCAGTCCCTGTCCTCTCCTCCTGGACAGACCTGCCAGCATTTGCAAGGCCAGCACACAGTGGTAATGGGGTGATAGGTTGTTATAGCCTGTTGAAGGGCTTGGTGCCTTGGGAGAGGTTTGACCATGGGAGAGTGTAAGGAGCTAGAGGGGCTGGCTTGCTTGAGGGAGAGCTGGCAGCACCAGGCCTGGGCTTAGACCATCCTTCCTCATATTTGGGATGTTCAGCACATGGATGCTCAAGTCCGTGGCACCATCTAGTGACCCGTGGGCTCATAACAAGACATGGGGGACCTGCTCAGGCGCTGACATCTTGCCTCCATGGAGGTATGACCCTCCCAGTGGTGGGAAGAGGATGTCCATGGCCAGTGAATATTAGGGCTCCAGACTCAACCCAAAGGAGGCTTCATTTTGGACAGAAATACCCAGGTTTCCTGCCTCTTGAAGTCATCAGAGAACAGTCCCGGCTCCCAACACCTCCTGGCTGGAGACACGGAGGGAAAAATCCCTGCTGCTATCTCAAACACCTCCCTCAGCGCTCACCGTGTGGGACCAGAGTGATGTCCTGGGAGTTGGTGCCCAGGAAGTTCTGCACGGTGCACCTGAGGAGCAGGGGCTCGTCCACCCTGTGCAGCTGCAGGGTGCTGTTCACGCGGTACACCTGCAGCTCCGCGTGGTACGTGGCGTTGGTCTGCAGGCCGATCTCCGCCGACTCGTTCCCCAGCAGCCGGGTGATCTGCCCCTTGGTGCTGCACCTGGTCCAGGGGAGGATGAAGGCACTTGAGAGGCAGTTGGGACCATGTGCCACCATGGGATGCCCGGGGCCAGCAGAATACAATGAAAGAATAGCCTATTGTTCTGATAAATGCCAAACTCCAGCCGTTTCCATGGGCTCTGTCACTCCACTTACCATTTGATGTCACTGCAAGTAGACCAGCTGATCTCTGGCTGGGGCATGCCCTCAGCAGAGCATGTTACTGTCTGTTCCCCACTGCTGGCACTGCTGTTCTCCTTGAGATCCACCACTTTGGCTGGCACTGAAATCAAGAGACAGCGATGGGAATTAACCCTCCTTTCTGATGGCACAATGGAAGGGAAGCATGATTCCTCTGTACCCCTAACATGGCCTGGGGGTGAGGATACAGTGAGGTAGGATTCATCACATCAATCATGCTTTATTTTTGAAAGCTAACAGCAAAAGAGAAAGGTTTGAAGGGGTTGTGGAGACCTGCCCACATCTAGCTTACTTGGAGACCACAGGTGAATATAGGGGAAAGTCCTGGACACCAAAGCTGCCTGATCATCTCTGCATCTATTACCTTAGGCCAGGGCATGAAGGCCAAGCTTCTGCACTGCCCCCCAGTTCCCCTTGCTCTGAGACCATGTACGAGCTATTTCAAGTGAGCATGTTTCTTGACTGCTCTTTCCTTAACCAAAACCACGCTGGAACTGAAGTCAGAGGAGTAAGGGCTTCAGTTGGAGGGCCCTGTGGCAAAGGATGGAGCCATCCCCTGAGACTGCCCCTACCTTTCTCAGCCTCATGTCTGCATGCCCATCCTCACCATTTATCTGCAGATGGAAGGACAGCTCCTGCTCATCATCCTCATTGGAAGCCCGGATGGTGTAAAATCCTCCTTCTTCCTGCTTCACCCGCACCAGCACCAGAGCTGTCTGGTACCTGGAGAAGGCACAGTCCCAGAGTAATGGTGTGGAAAGGAAATCAGGGGACTGACAATGCCAGAGGCAACCAGCTCCCACCCATCTTAAGCATGCTCAAAAGCCATTCACAGAAAGGCATTCAAACACCAACCATGTCCCACCAGCAGTTTGGAGGTAACTTTGTGAGTTGAATTATCCCACCCTGCACTCTAATAAGGAATGATGGGCCCTCACCTGGTTTCTGACAGGTTCTTGCTGGTGATGGTGAATTCACTGCTGCTCTCCATGGTCAACGTCTTGTTGTTCTTCAGCCACACAATGCTGGGCAGTGGGTAGGCCTCCACCTCCACCTGGATGGTGTGGCTCTTGTGGACCTCAGTGTAAACCGTGCTGGGCAGGCGAGTGTTGAAGCGCACAAAGCCATGTTCTGAGAGGGTGCAGGAAGGATAGAGAGGTCATAGAGAGAAACAACCCCCTCTCCAGCCCTTTGGACAAACATAGATCTGGAAAAAAGCCACTCTGAATGCCCAGAAGTGGTGGGGCAACTCCAGATCCATCCCTCAGGCTTGTGTCCCATGGCAGTGCAGAAAAGGCTGTTATCTTGTGGAGATGGGGAAGTTCCCTCAAATTACACAAAAGGAGGGCAGATGCAGATGGGAGGTGACAATATGCCCTCACATTGCCTTGGCACTGCACAGTACAGAAGACCTCTACACACATCCTCAAGTGCCTTAAAGGGTCTCCCATGGGGGGAGATTTGGGATGTTTTGAAGCCAAGAAGTGGGCTGGGTTGACATGGGGTTTGGCGTTTTGCCTTAAGGCAGAGGTGAGGTGGGGAGAGCTGGAGGCTTGCAGAGAGAAGAGGGTGTCACTCTGGGACATCCTGTCTGGACACCCATGTGGCTCGCTGGCTTGGGGTGCGTGGGCAGCAACATACCAATGACATGGACCGTGATGTCCTTGCGGTCTGTTTTCTCATGGTAGCCCTCGGAGACATTGCAGACGTAGGTCCCACTGTCCTCCAGCTCCGCGTTCTGGATGATGAGGATGGAGCGGATCTCGTGGGTGGATCCAGGCAGGAAGTCAGTCACTGGCTCCACAGCCTTCCCAGCCTGCACAACAGGGACAGGAGATAAGGTCTGAGAAGTCAAGAGCATGTTCTGCTACTGGACCTACAAAGCCAGGCTCACAGCAAGGGAGGAGGTAGAGGACCCCAGCCTGGCTGCCACAGGGATGGGGAACCTGCACTGAGCAGAGGCCACTGAGACAGACAGCCTTCATCCAAGGATCTCTTTTGCCCAGAGAAGTGGTGGATGCCCCGTCCCTGGGGGTGTTCAAGGCCAGGTTGGCTGGGGCCCTGGGCAACCTTGTGTAGCTCCAGGCCTGGAGGTTGGTGGCCCTGCCTGTGGCAGGGGGGTTGGAGCTCTATGATCCTTGGGGTCCCTTCCAACCCAGACCATCCTATGGTTCAATGATTCTATCACCCTCTGCGGCAGCAGCGCCATCATCCCACAGCTTCTGCCATGGGGTGAAGCTGTCTATGAAGCTTGGCTGAGGAAACTGCTGAGTGATAGCCCTGGGGCAACTGGGTGGAGGCTGGAGCTGCTGCCCAGAGCATGTGGGGCTGGAGCACTCACTTGCTTACGGGGATAATCCCAGTTGAAGTTGACCAGCTCGTTGCCGCTCACGGTGCACATCAGGGTCACGTTCTCCCCCTGCCGTACTACGGTCTGCACTGCACTGATGGAGACATTCACAGATGAGACTGTGGGAGAGGTAGAAGAAAAGAATTAATAATGAAGGGACGGATAAAGGGGCACCCAGTTCATCTATTCTGGGTGGACTGGTCCACCAGAAAATCTCTTCCCTGAGGGATGGAGCTGACACTTTGGCAGAACCCATTCTTTAATGGAGACAGGACTGAATCCAGCCTCCAAATAGATCAGGGGCATCACAAAGGACACAGGGACAGTGTTGCTGTCCCCTGCCATTGGGCTGAAGGAGCAGACAGAGCAAGTGCATAGGTATGCCAGGACAATGGCAGCTCACCCTGGATCCTGTAGATGTAGAAGGTGTCTGAATCCACCTCCTGGTCATCCACGATTGTTCGGCAGAAGTAGGTCTTATCCTCAAAGAAGCCTTTGAATCCCTGTTGTGGGTCGTAAGCAGCTGGGATGGGGTTCTCCACCTTCTTCTCATAGAGGGTGACCTGCATCTGTGGGTTAGTCACACGGCATGGGATGATGGCCTCTGTGTAGCCTGTGATGAAGATGAAGAGCTCTTCGGAGGTGATTGTGGGGAGGAAGACTAAGGAGGGATCTGTGGGAGGGAGAGAGAGAACACTGGTTACAGAAAGCTACCTGAAGCTGAACAGGGGCTGCTCTGCGCTTCCCTGGGACTCTTCCAACACAGGGCTCTGTCTCCAGGCTGGTGGGATGCTTTTCCCTTACTCCCAATGGCAAAGTAGAGCTGCCATATTGTGGTCTTGCCAAAGTTCTTCTGGGAGGGTGAGAGAGACCCAGACACTGCCACCTAGCACATTGCCACTTGTCCCAACACACTATGCATGGGCCTCTCTGATGCCCTGGCATACCAGAGACGTGCCACAGCCAGATGACCTGCCATGCAGGCTCTCCTGCAATGGGGGGAAGGATTTTGGGAGGCCAGGTGCAATAATTCAAAGCCTTCTTTCTCCTGGTTGCTAAACCCTGTGTAAATGCAGAGACAAAGACGTGCTGTTCCCTACCTGGAACGTAGATGTACAGGGCTTTCCTCTCTGCTGGCTCCAGAGCCTGGTCAGGGCTGTAGGTGCATGCATACTCCCCAGTGTGACGGCCTGTCACGTTCCTGAGGGTGAGATTGCTGACAAAGACACCGTCCCTGTACTCCAGAGAGGCAGCGAGGGGCTGACCCTCCCGTTCCCACACCAGCTCACTGTCCCCATAGCACAAGAGGGAGAAGGTGCTATGGAGATCAAGGACAAGCTCAGCGTCTCCAGGCTCGATGTGAAGCCCACTGCCTCCAGATGCTACCTCCAGCAGACCTGGGGGAGGAAGGAGATGAGACCAAATTGGATTCCTCTGAAATCCAAGCAGAACCATGCTGGAACACAGCCTCGTGCCATCCTGTTTGGCTTGTAGTGTCAGCCTTTCCACTGAACCACAACCATCCTGGATCTGTCCTCCTGGCACAGCCACCTCTGACAAACACATGCTCTCCTCAGAAACACCCTGTCAACTTAGGCCTTGGTGGGTCACAATTCATTCCCTGTACCTTTCTGGAGAGGAAATAAGACATCCTGGGCTCTAGCACTCCTCAAAGTTGCCCATGTTGTCTGTGGCAATGCTGGGTGGAGCCTGGACAAGGAGCTGGAGAGATGCCTTCATTTTAGTGCTGCTGTTCCTAAAATGAGCCTGTCTCTGCGAAGGCAGAGGTCTCAGGCACTTCCCAAGGCTGAAGGGCCATGCATTTAGTGTGCAAAGGGGAGAGGAGGAGATGAGGCAGTGCTCTGCTCTGCTGGCTGCCTCCCCAGAGGGACAGTGTCAGATGGGGCACGGGCTGAGCTGAAACAATGTCGGTTTACAGGAAAGTGAGAAAGGAATGAAAGCAAAACCTCACAGGAAATCCTTTGGAAGCAATAGAGCAGGCAAGGTCTTCCTGAATGGCTGTCCCTCCCTGCTTCCTTGCTTCTCCCTGTGCACGGATGTCCCTGTGGGCCTGGGACACGTGCTCCTGCCCAGTGTCCCCATGGGTGGGCAGGGCAGCTAGGGACAGCCCCCAAGGGATGTGCAGCAATGCTGTAAATGGCCCAGATCCAGCAGCCAGGTGCTCCATTGCCTTTCAGGGAGGAGGGGTGTGTTATTGTATATATGGGGTCTGACCAAACCCTTCCAGCTGTGGGGGTGTCCCTCATGTACCAGGAATGTGGGTTCTCAGGTGTCTGCTATAGGCTGGGCACACCTGGCAGTGCTCCCTCTGCAGAGGTCTTCTCCTTACACCCACCTGTGCATCAGCATGAGGTGGGTGGGGACTTTACATCCACCCTGCCCTAGGTTTGGGCTGGCTGACAGACCCGTCATGAGGAGGGACAGAGGTTCCTGGAGCATGCTGTGCACCCCCATGACATCACCCCTTTCCTCCCCCCTGTCCTGGAATGAGCACCTCAGGGCAGCATCCCCGCACAGGGCTCAACTCTGCCCACACCTCCCCAGGCACTGCACTCACCGGTGAGGACAAGGAGCTGGAGAGATGCCTTCAGAGAAGGGCACAGCATGGTGGGCTCCGTGGCTCAGCAGCTGAATCCTGCCAAGAGCAAAGCAGGATGAGCGCAGCACTGCAGCAGAGGAGGGCTTCCTTGTCTGCCCCAGACAGGGAGGTCCCTGAGCCCCCACCCAAACCCCAGTCTCCCCTCTCCACCTCCAAAACATCCCACCTCTTTTCAGTTTTCTGCCTTTCCCTCCCAGCAGGGTGGCTGGTTCCCCCTCACACTGGATCTGCAGAAGGAGCTATCTCCAAAGCATCACCCACTGCTGAACAGGGATTTTGCTGGAGGCTCCAGCAGTGTGTCAACTCCTGCTCATCCTGCCCAAAACGCCGCTCCCCATGCTGCAGAGCCCTGCCTTTCTCCCTCCCTCTACTCTACTGATTACCTTTTTCCCCCTCAGTTTCTGCTTCCCTCAGTCCCAGTGAGATAAAACTTACTAGAAAACAGATCCCACTCCAACCCTCCCACATTTTCTGCTCCTTCCAATGAAATAAAACAAGCCCAAGGAAAGGCTATCAAAAAAGAGTTTCTTGTATTTCACTTTTATATGCATTAAGGGATTTTTAAAAGAGGGATTTTTAACTAAAAGAGTTCTCTCTTTTGTTGATGGGACATCGAAATCTCCTGTCAATGTTTCTCAAGGAATCTTTTCCACAGAGCATTTTCAGCCCTCCCTGATGCAGACCAAGAGTCCAGAAGAGACAAGCCCAGGGCCCTCCGAGAGCAGTGAGGTCTGTCCCCCATGTAATGGGGTGACAGGTAACCCTCCCCATCACACCCACAAGGGATGAGCCTTTCTGAAAAGCAAGAGAAAGAAGCTAACAAGAGGAAGAGCAAGGGGAAAGGCTTCCTCTGCATCTGGACAAAGCTGGGGGGAGTTAGTTCAGTGGTCCTGAACTTGGGGATGCTTCTGCGCGGAGCTGAACTTCATGGCCCTGCTGCTGGGCCACCTCCCAGCACAAGAGGCATTTTGAACCTGCTCCCGAGGCAGACACCGAGGAGAAACCCCCACAATGCTGGTGTGATGCCCTGGGCAGCTGCTTGCCAAGCACGGGGACAAACTGGGCTTGCTGACCTGGCCACTGGCACCATCTCTTCCTGAGTGGCTCTGCTGCCTCCTGGCCCTGGAGAGGCTCCTGCTCTGCCTGATGGTCAGGAGGAAATGTTTCTTTAATGACGTGCGCTTGTCAGATGTTTTTATTATTCTCTTGCTTTGGCTCAACAAAAGTCTGATCTACCAGCAAACCCTTCCAGGTCTCCAGCTTATTCAGCAGCTTTCCTCCTCTCCTCCCTTCAGAAAACCCCTCCGTGCCTCCTTCTCTCTTCTGCACTTGGGGAAGAGCAGGGGGCGGGTAGGATGAAAGCACCGAGGTGAAATTCAGGCTGTAAATGAATGTGACCTCCCTGCATCCACCCTCAGAGAGCATCAGCCTGCAGGAGGGAGGATAAGGATGGACAACCTAATCTTGCTGCCCCCCAAGACACTGTCATGAGATTTGTTCCCCAATTCTCCTTTGCAGAGGTGTGTGATTCATCCATTACTCAATGTTCAAGGCTGTAAGGACAGCTGAAATCCTCTCCTTTTCACCCCTCCCTGCCAACATGCACAAGCCAGGTTGTATTTGCATCCCCCTCCCCAGTTATCTGCCTGCCAGCTGCTAAGCTCTTCCCAAGCTCATGCCCAGCTTTTGGCTGCCTGTCCAGCTCCATGCCTGTCACTGTTACTCAGTGACAGGTGAGATCTTGGCTTCCTCTACCCAAATGGACAGGTCCCTCATTCCTGTGGGAGGGCAAATCACTGCTCTCTTGGAGCTGGGGACTCAGATGTGGGTGTGTGCTGGTGCTGGGCTGGCACGGGTGCTGCTCCAGCGAGCAGCGAGAGCCCTGCAGCCTCCTCCTGCTGCCTCTGGCCACCTCCCCTGTGTTCATAGCTGGTTTGAATAAAGCTGCTGGTTTTGCAGAAAGGCATTTTTCCTGGAGATGCTTCCCAAGCAAAGTGGGAGGGTGGCGACGTCTCGCAAAGCATGGGGACCTCTCCCTTGTTTGTCTGCCCTGGCCAGGGCGAGAGGCATGCTCAGGGGCGCGGAGCTCTGCCTGTCCTGGAGGATGCACGCAGAGCCTGGCTAGCAGCAGGACAAAGCTTTCCTCTCCCTGTCAAGGGGACGTGTGTGCTTGCACATGTGGGTGCACAGAGGCGTTTGAGGAGGGATGCAAATGCACCCAGCTCAGTGCCAGCCTTGAGAGCACTTGTTGTTTCCCTCCTCAATCTCAGCTTTTGTTCTCAGCAAGAGCCATAAGATGCGCCCCGTAAGTGCCAGATGAGGAGGAGCTGAGGTGGGTGTAGTCCCAGTCAGTGATCCAAAAATAAGCACCCAGGCATTATCCCACCCAGGGACCCAAACACAGGCACCTGCAGGATTGTCTCAGGTTGTCTCCTCTCAGCCCTATGGGTGAGCAGGGTCCTACAGACCCCTCAGGCTCCCACATCCTTCCCATGGGCCAGGACCTGAGCATCTCCAAGCCACGGGACCATTTGCCTTCACCCATCCTGGCACATGCTGGGAGGTCAGGGATGTCCTGCAGCAGTGCCAGGTCCAGCGCCCTTCGCTCAGCCCTGCAGCTCTGCAGCAGCCTCCAACCTTGCAGCTGCTGAGCTGAGGTCCCAGCTCTCCATCCCCACATCCCCCTTTACCATCCTCTCCTCTCCAACAGCAAAGGCACAGACCTTCCCTCTGCCCCTCTCTGGCACCATGATGGGAGGGCAAGTCGTCCCTGGCCCAGCACATTGTTTATTTTTCTAAAAGAGGAATTCAGCTGGGAGAGGAGACAGGAGGTCAGCTAGCTTGCAGGGAGGCCAGGCTGGCTGGACAATGCAGCCCCACACCCACACTCACCCCCACAAGCCTGTGGGGTAGCTGTGCCCATGCTGGGGGCTCTGCTGAGCACCACAGGGGAGAATGGCTCCCCACTGGCTCGCACACCGTGTCTCTGCTCACCTCCACGCTGCTGCCCAGGGACGTCTGTGAGGGGTTTGAGTCCAAAGGAGACACGGAGGGAGGCGACTGTTCTTTCCCCCCACACAGCCACATTGTGTAGCCTTATCTCCCCGCTGTAACCTCATCAGCCTGGCCAGCACGCTGCACACGTGGCCGCTACTCCTCCTGACTCAGAGAGCAGCCAGAGTGGAGCTTCTTCAGGTGAGAGCAGAGCCAGCCCCAGGGCTGTGAATTTCCCAGCTCACTGCCGTGCTGGGGAAGGGACAGTGTCCTGCAGCCAGCTGGGTCCAGGCATTGCTGGAAGCTGGTTTGCACATCTCTGGCCTCTTACATTTACAGCACATTGCGAGGGGATAAATGGGGTGTGTGTGTCCCCCTGACACCCCTGAGCAGCAGCAGAGCCGTGCTCTCACAGACAGGGGACAGGCCAGAGCAGAGAGGTCAAACAGCACAGCCAAGGCCACGCACTAGTCTGTGATGGGGATTCAGGTCTCGTGATTCCCCATCCCATGACTTCGTAGCTTCTCCAGAGCAGCCTGCTCCCATTTCTCCTGCATCCCAAGACTGAGGACAGCTGAGCCTTCTCCTCCACCTCCTCTCCCACTCCCCCGCTCGCTGCTGCAAGTGGCAGCTGGGGGCTGATGCCTCTGTGGCTGATGAACTCTGACAGCAATTTCTGCTGCGGGAGCCAGGCTATGCCCAAGGTTTTGGACAGGAGGAAGAGCCATACCCAGCCTCTGCTGGGGATGGACCCACCTTTGTTTAGGGAAGACCATTCCTTCAGCCATATCTGCTGCTCCTCCCACCTCACAGTGCCTTGCTAAGCAGCTCAAGCATCACCAAACCTTATTGATTTATTACCATTCTCCCACCCCAGACCTATCTCTTGCTTAAGGATATTAGTAAGCCAAAGATGCCTTTGCTAATGCCCAAAGCATGTTGTGTGGGCTAAGTCTTGACTATTTTTGGGTAAAAAGGCAAGAATTTCCTTTGACTTTGCTTGGCATGCCCTGCCACACCTCTTCCCTCTGCACTTGCTCCCAGCACGCAAACAGTGCAGTGCTCCTGACAGAGCATGGCATGGGCATGGCAGCTACTACTGACATAAGCACCACATGGCACTGCCCATCCCCAAGCATGGATCATGTGGGACGGGGCCAGGAAAATGCCTTAAACTATGGGAGTGCTTCACAGAGAGGCATCCACGGCAAGGACACCCTCACAATCCACTGCTCTCCTCCTGAGCATGCCTAGACCATGTTGCTTGCCTCTCTTCCACAACCATCAATGCCCTGATGAGAACCAGTATGGGGGGGGGGGTCCTACAGGCACCCCCAGAGCTGTGGGAGCTGGGAACCAGCCTACAAAGCCAGTGTGCAGGGAAGGGAGTGGCTCAGGAGAGGGGGAGGCAGGTACTGCTGCCCTGATAGCCACCTCAGAAGGAGCTCTGGCCCCTACAGACCATTGATCACTGTCAAGGGGATGCACTGCCTGTTGGAAATCAGGGTGCACAGCCCCCTCTCACCAAATCCCATTTGTATTTCCAGGGGTAATTCCCACATCCATTGCCCCACGTTTCTCTTCTCCCCAGCCACGCTCCCCTTGCCTGAGCCTCCCCGCTCCAGCGATGCCGGGCAGAGGTGCTGGCTGCCATCCCAGCTTGAGAGGGCGTCTCGGCTGGCAGCAGCATGGCCATGGTGAAGGAAGGAGCAGAGTGCTGAAGCCAGGCCTCTCACACAGCTGCTGGCCCTTTCTTTTCCTCAGACTTTCTATTTCTAGCCCCTTGCCTTGCTGGGGCTGCGCTTCCAGGCGCTCCCACAGCGCTCGCTGGTCCCGCCGTCCTGCCAAGCAGGCCAGAGACATCTGGTGCAAATTAGTGAGAAGTAAAATATACTTCATTTCTTCTTTGTCTAAGAGCATCTGAGTCATTAAGTGAGATCATGGGTGCCCGTATGAGACAGAAAAAAGCCCTGTATGGATCCCATGATCAATGCCACTGGCAGCTAGGGAGTGAGGCCTTCTCCTGGCTGGGGGGCACCGTCCCTGCTTTTGAAGGTAAAGGGCTCCCCAAGGAAAGCCTGGTGACCCCTGAAACCCAAGGCTTGCTTGTCCAGCGGTGAAACTTCTTGGCTTGTCCTGCTTTCCTCTGCCACCCTCCCCCAGCCTCCACGACTGCTGCTTTCCCACCCTTTAATCTAAATAAAACTGAGCGAGTTTTGTTTTTGGGTTTTTTTTCCCCCCTTGGCTGGAACCATCCCGAGTTGCAACATCTCTCCTCTGGGGTCCCTCGGCTCCCATGACACCACGTTTACTCACAGGCCAGATTATCATCACAGAGCCCTTTTTCTTTTTCCCAGCACATGGCTAGAATTAGGCAGGGCACACACATGGGGAGCCTGTCATCCCCAGGCCCATAAACAGCCACTGATAAAACACAGAGGTAGGAAATCTGAAACCCGGCTGAAGAGCAGAGGGGCTGGGGAGTCCCTGGGGTCCCACAGGCCACCCCTGCCCAAGAGATGAATGCCCTGGGGGAAGGGGGAAAACCCTCCTCACCCTGCTGCCTGTCAGTGCCAGGGTAAAGCCTCAGGGACCTTTACCAGGGACCATGGGATGCTGAGAGCCCTGGGAGCCAGTTTGCAGCGTGCCTTGGTTTGGGGGTTTCTTTTACTCACACAGAGATGATGCTTTGCAAGCACTTGTAGGCAGCACTGATAGCACCTGAAGCCTCTGTGTGGTTTCACCAGAGCTCCTTGGTCTGTGAATAAGTGATCAAAGCCACAACCACTGATCCCTGGTGTAGACCAAGCTCTCTAGGAGATGGTCAAAGATGCCACCTCAAGGGCAGTACGATCTCAGAGCCACCATCCCTACACATGAGGATGGCTCTTCTGCCCACCTCTGCTGGCATGACCCCCAGGCCCTGGTCTGCAGCTGTGCTGGCACCTGGAGAAGGTGGCCGTGGTGACGTTGGCCCCACAGCAGGCAGCAGGACATGAGTTAGCACAGCCAGCCACGGGCTGTTGTGGGCTTTGACAGCATCTGCCAGAAAACCAAAAATGAGGACTGTGACTGTAAAGCAGAGGGAGAGGCTGCCAGGGAGGATTACGAGTCCACGCTGAGCCCCAGCGGCATGATTCAGCAGCCCTGGGGTCAGCCATGTGAGGAATGGGGTGGGTGGCGAGCCCCACGCAGCCCCGATTCGGCTGCAGCCACCCTCCCTCTCCGAGCATGGAGGGGAGTGTGAAATTCATGCACATCATCCAGCAAACCCCCCAGCCATGGGCTCACAGCAACGCATCACTGCAAGGACCTGGCATGGGGGGGACGTGAGACCACAGCGCGCCCCACTCTCTCACCCCTAATCCCCCCTGCTTTCCCGCCTCCATTTGAAGCCCATGGGAGACCAAGGAAACGAGTGACCTATTTAGTGTGAGTTCAAAATAAAACAAAACATCTGTTTGGAGACGTTCCAGCATTATAAATAATCCCCCAGCCCGGAGTGTTGGTATCCGTGGCCCTTTCGGCTGCGCATGCTCCCCTGCTTCCGCTCTCGGAGGAAAGGCCGGGTCCTGGGGCTGGCAGGGCTGCTCCCTGGAGCTGGTGAGCTTGGCCCGGGCTGTGGGAAAACCCTGAGCAAGGATCAGGGCTCACCTGGCAGCAGAGAAGGAGGGGTGGGGTAGTTGGGAGGAATGGCTCCTGCGTGCTGGGCAAGGTGGATGCGGTGCCTGGCTGTCCCTTGCTGCACACCCTGCTTCTCACCCTGGCTGAATCCTGCCCCCCTTGCTCTTGCTGGGGCAGCTGGTGGGTGTCAGGGCCACATAGAATCATAGACTCATAGAATGGTCTGGGTTGGAAGGGACCCCATGGATCATAGAGCTCCAACACCCCTGCCACAGGCAGGGCCACCAACCTCCAGGCCTGGAGCTACACAAGGTTGCCCAGGGCCCCAGCCAACCTGGCCTTGAACACTTCCAGGGATGGGGCATCCACTACTTCTCTGGGCAGCCTGTTCCAGCACCTCACCACTCTCTCTGTAAAGAACTTCCCCCTAATATCTAATCTAACCCTTCCCTCCTTTAGCTTTAGTCCATTCCCCCTTGTCCTGCCATTATCTACCCTTTTAAAAAGTTGAATCCCCTCCTGCTTATAAGCTCCCTTCAGGTACTGGAAGGCTGCAGTGAGGTCCCCCCACAGCCTTCTCTTCTCCAGGCTGAACCAGCCCAGCTCCCTCAGCCTCTCTTTGTAGGGCAGCTGCTCCAGCCCTCTAATCATCCTTGTGGCTCCTCTGAACCCTCTCCTACAGTTCCACATCTCTCTTGTATTGGGGGCCCCAGCTCTGGACACAGGACTCCAGCTGGGGCCTCCCGAGGGCAATGCGAGCTAGGACCATGGCTGCAGGGCACACAAACCATGCGCCAGGACCCACGCAGCTCCCTGTGTCACTTGGCCACTGGCCCTGAGAAGAGGCAGCTCCCACAGCAAAGCCTCAGGGCTGACTGGTAGCAATAGCTCAGAGAGCCCTCTGGTCCCAAATGGGAATATTTGAGGGTCCCAGCTCCCAAATGCATGGGACTGGATGGGTCTGGGCTCTCTGGTCAGAGTCCACCCACTTGCCCACCACTTTTCCCCACTGCTGGCAGATTAGGGAGGGGAAGCAGAGGATGTGGGAGAAAGGGTTGGGCACCATCCTGGCTGCTCATTCCATGCCCTGGCACTCCCAGAGCTTTCCTCACTCCCATGCCATGGCTGCCCAGAAGCTGTGTCCTCCCTCCTGCAGCAATTCAAGGCAAGTGCTCCGATGAGGTATGTGCAAGGAGGAAAACAGTTCCCACCATGTCAGCATCCCCCCCACCTGCTCACCGTTGCTGTTCAAGGGTGGCTGTTGTGGTGGGGCCAGGGTTGGAGCCAAAGGTCCTGGCTGGCTCTAATTAACCACTAATCATCAGCTGCAAGGGGAGGGTCATGGAGGCAGGAGAAAAAGAGCTGTGTGGAGCCCTGATAGGATATAGAGGCTTTGTGAAGCCCCAGGAGCAGCGTGTTGTGGTCTTACTAGCCTCATACCCCACCAAAATGAGCAACCTGATCCTCCTCTGAAAATTTCCATGAGAGATGGATCTGCTGGGGAGGAGGAGATAATCTGCATGGATGCCTCGGCTGCCTGCAAGGGACCCGAGCTTAATTGCTTGGTTCTGGAGTTTAGCCTCTCGTGGCCAGGATTAGGCACTCACCAGCCCTGCGGTCAGGGCACCCTCTGCCCATCTGCAGGACCCAGAGAGCAGCGTGGTACTGTGGATGGAGGGAGGGGATGGGGCCAAGAAGTGCTGGGGTGTGAAGCTGCTTTCAGAGGGTGGTTGTGTTTGATTTGGCCTTGCTACCACAGAGTTCCTGAGAGGGAGAAAATGCAGCTGCTGTTGCAGCTCTTGGTGCTAGGGACTGATCCTGACCCCTCTCCTCCATAAGCCACTGGCCCTGAGAAAAGGCAGGTCCCACTGCAAAGCCTCAGGGCTGACTGGTAGCAATAGCTCAGAGAGCCCTCTGGTCCCAAATGGGAATATTTGAGGGTCCCAGCTCCCAATTGCATGGGACTGGATGGGTCCATGCATGGGGGCCATAAGAAGTTTGGGATGGTGGTGGCACTCAGCACCATGATGACAAACACAACCTAACAGCAATGCTGGGGGCAGACATCCTTGCCCCATGCCCCCCCATCCTGCCCACTGGCAGGCAGGGGTCAGACCCCCAGCAGGCAATCAATGAGGGTCTGGCTCCCACCTCCTTGCAACAACAGGACCTGGGGGCAGCGATGGAGCTTTCTGGAGAGGGGAGGCATGAGGTATGCCTCCCTCTTGGATAACCTCTTCCTACGTACTCTGGCCAGGCAGCATGAGCCATGCTCACCATCCTGCACACAGGGTCCTTGTTAACCTCCAGCAGTTCCCCTCCCCTCAGTCACAGACCAAAAATCAGCTCTGCTCTGCACCCATTTCCTGCAGGCAGCCTCTGCCACCAAAACCCCCTGGATCCTCCAGAGCAGAAGCTGGGGCAGGACGCAGCGCCAGGGCTGGCAGCTCCCAGCACCCCTGCTCTCATATTTAAATCACACACCGAGCCCTGCTCCCTGCACCAGGAGCTCACCTCCTTCCCCCAAAACCACGTTCTCCCCAGCAGCTCCGGGGCTGCAGGGTGAAGCTGGGCAGCTGCCTGTGGGGAGGCAGGAGGGGATCCCTCTCACCATGCCAGCAGCACTCAGCCCTGAGGAAAGGGGGGTTTCTGTCAGGCTGAAACCGAGGTGACTTGCAGTGTGCAAGCAGGGAATGTGCTTTCAGAGGCTGGGGCTCCAAATGGTGTGTTTTTCTTCTGGCCCTGGTTCAGACAAACCCACAAGCAAACATATTTTTTTGTATAAATAAGACAGTGTGTCTCGCCAGTTAAAGCAATTCAAACATGAATGTAGCAATTTAATTGGTGCCAATTACTGTGCTTTGGTAGCATTAAGATTTCAGTCACAGACTCTTGTGCACGGCAGTCGGGCCAGGAGGGACGTGGGGATTGGGCCTTGCACCCAGGGACAGGCTCGCCTCCCTGTCCCTGGACCCTTGTCCTCCTGAGTGGTGCTAAGTCCCCTTCAGTAACAGGGAGAAGGTACATCCTACTCCATCTGTCTCCTGGTTTGCAGCCCTGGGGTTTGACAGCCAGCACGGTGGCCTGGTTACATCCCTGCAGCCTCCAACCCTTTCCTGCCCCCCCAAAGCTTCCTGTGAGCCCAGTCGCACAAAGAACGTAGGATGGGTGTTAGTGGAGACCTGGGCTGGTGAGCAGGTGTCCCTGCAGGCATGTCCTGGAGAGGATGAGTCCTCCCATGGGTGCAAGACACACACACACTTTCACTGCACCAACCTGGCAGCAGCCTCTCTGTGGGAGCTCTGTGAGCCTCCTGCTCAGGCTCTCCCACCGCAACCCTCTGGCCCTGCAGGTCTATGGTTGCAGAAGGGCACAAACACTGATCAGGGCATGCCCCAGCCTGTGTCCCCAGCAATGATGGAAAGGGGGTGTTGGGAGAAGGCAGCACATCACTGTATGCCTCCTGCTGCCAGGCTGGAGGGTGACAGACCTGTGCAACCACCTTGCTCAGTGCATGACCCATGGCCCAGCACCCCTCTTTACATCTCTGGCATGTTCCCTGCCCTGGCCTGCTCCATGTCCCCTGTGATGCTGGGAGAGCACTGCACTTCCAGGAGGAGGCATCTGGGCAGGAGCAGAGCACGGCAGAGGTGTGCTTAGCTCAGGTTGCCTAATTAGGCAACCGGGCAGAGGAGGAGGGGAAACAGCCACCCCTAAAACAAGCCTTGTTATGTCCAATTTGCCTGGTGGAGCGGAAGGAGCCTCCTGGAGCTGCTCCAGCCTCTCAGGAAACAATACCCAGTCTATACCCTCCCCTCAGAGCTCCTCTCCAGGGGATTTCTTTCCCTCAGTTAAAGTACAAACAAACAAACCCTACGAAGCGTTTGGCCCTGCTCCTCCCTCACAGCGATAGGGTGCATCCAGCCAGCCCTGAGCCTGCGCCGTCCCCAGCTCCCTCCAGCTCTGGGCCAAAGGCAGCCTGTGCTGCCAGCACCAGCGGCTGCAATCCCATGGGATTGGCAGCCACACAGCCCCTCCGCTTCCTGCCCTTTGCCTCTGCAGCCCAGGAAGACGCTTTGCTGGAAACCCAGCCCTATAAACTCCATACAATCCCATCCCACTTGAGCGTGGCATCAAACACTGGGGCCAGAGGGACCTCAGGGACCACCCTGCACAGCATGAAGCTGGGTACAGGAGTCCCTGCCTGGACCCTCTGGCTGGTCACACCTGTCCATCATTCAGGTGATGCTGTGGCCAGCCAATGCGGTTCCTTCCTGCACAGCATCACCCTCACAGCTAGAAAGCTTTTATTAACCTCAGCTTTCCTCTGGTGCTCACTGAGGTGATTTCCCCCTGCCCTGGGCCTGGAGAAGAGCTCCACTCTCCTCTTCCTCAGAGAGGAAACCCTGTTTCCAGCAAAACATGTTGGAAACCCTGCCACAGACCCATCAAAAGCAAGGCTGGAAGTGATGGTGGGTCATTGTCCTGCTGCAGCACCCACATCCCCCAGTCAGGTTTTCCTGCAGTGTCCTATGAAGCCTGCCTCGTGCCTTTAAACCTACAAATATCTTCCCCAAAAGCTAACCCTTTCCCCTGCAATGCCCCTTTCCTGTGCATCAAGATTATGTGCTGCCTCCCCCAGTGTCCAGCAACCAACCAGCCCCATGAACTCCTTTTCCCATCCTCTGCTGGAGAAGCCTGTTCTGGGCTTCTCCTCACGCCCTGTGGCCACCCCAAGTCTTGCCACTCTGTGCATCCCTGCTGCCATGCTCGGCATGGCTCGCTGGGGAGGACCTGCTCCCTCCAGCCCATGCTCTCAGTCTGCCTCCAAGCACATCCTACGGGAAGAGCTGCAGGTTTCCCCCACACGACACTGCCATCTGGGTTGTCCAGGCCCTTTCCCTCTGTGCCCATGCTGTTTGCTCCCAAGATCATGCACAGCCATCTAGCATCCCCTTCCTAAAGGCAGCAGGCTGTCACAGCTCCCTGGTGCCTGGCTGATACCAGACTCCTCCTGGAACCCTTGGGATCCTCCCGCGCTCCGATCTGCCTGCACACCAGCTGCCCACCCAGCTTGGTGCCTGCCCAGAGTTTCATATGTGAGCTCATCCATCAACTGCAGAGGACCAGGTCCAGGTCAGAGCCCTGTGGGACCCCACTAGCGATGCCCAGAGCTTTGGACAACAAGCCAAGGCTAACTTCTCCCTGTCTGCAGCATTACAGCTGGAGGTTCTTGTGTTCAGACTGTGCTCCCTGTTTGTGCTGTGGGCACCCTGCACCTCCAGCCCTGTGCAGGGATGAAGGCATGAGCTGAGGGAGGGTCTTCAGGTGGCTGTGGTCCCACTGCCTGCTGCTTCAGCAGGGACACTCCATGCTGCTGAGCTGGAGGAAGGGACAGCTGGCTTTAGGGACAGAAAAAAGACCCAGAAACACTGCCCGGGGCTGGGACTGACCCTGGGGCCACAGCACACCCAAGCCTGTGTGACATCAGTGTCAAGGAGTGACTTCAAGCCTCATGTCAGACTGTGCCCAGGGCCAGCTGCCAACCAGGGTGGCTCCCTGGTGGCTCCCTGCTAAGCCAGCATGTGCCCTCTGCCAGGCAGAGCTGTGTCATAGCCACTGGCTCTAGTTGCCCTTTCCTGAGAGCATGGAGTGCAGAGGCACCTTCTCACTGCAGGGTATTGATGGGGAAATGACCCTCCAACCAACCCCTCAATGGCCCTGGGGAGCTCTGGGGTACAACATTGCTGGTCATTGTCATCGATGGGAGACCCTCTGAAAAGATTTGGGACTGCCAAGCCCCTGCAAAAGGGTTAGCATGCCAAACTGACTGCTGTTAGCTATTTGCCCACTGCTTTAGCAGGACCCCCAGGTGCTCTGGGCAGGGATGGGGCAGCACATCCCTTTCCATGCCAAGCCCTGCTTTGAAAGGCTCCCTCTTGGCAGATGAGTGCAGAGCTGGATGCTCCAAGCCCACAGTGGTCCCAATATGAGTCCCAAAGCCCTGTGGGACACACAACCCCCTGTCCGCAGGCTGTTGAGGCTGCCCAAGTCAGCACAGCTTCAGTCCAGACCAGCTCCAGCCCTCAGCTCCTGGGCTCTTGGGACAGCAAAGCAGTTGCCCACACCTGTGCCTTAGAAGGGTTTTAGCAGGCTCTCCCCTCTGGTACCCGGCATGCCAGAGCACAGCCCTGAGTGGGGCTTGCAGGTGTCCTTCTGTGCCTTGGTCTGGTCTCCAGGGACCTGAGTCCCATCAAGGGCAGAGACCAAAGGAGCACCATGCATTTAGGGATGGCTCAGATGGTGCAACGCTGCCCTGCAGCAAGGTATGCTCATGCCTCTAAATGATGCCTCTTCGGGGGCAGTGAGCAGCCCCTTCCCCACACACACCCCAGCCCTCCCACAGCTGCTGGGTTGGGAGAGCTGGGGTAACCCCGTGGTCTGGGGAAGGACCCTCTCCCATTACAGTGGGGTCCCCCCACCTGCCCTACAGCCACCACGTCCCCCTGACTCCCCACAGCCCAGGACCTGTCAGGAGATGATGGGATGGCTTTTCCCATGGGATGCCACCAATCTCAGTTGCTCTCCACCAACCACCACCTTGGCAGGGCTCAGCAGGGTGTTTTGGGGTGCCAGCCCCTTGGAGGAGAGAAAAACCCCTTCCAGAGCAATGAGGCTAGCTCAGGGAGATGGTCCTTGGGGACCCTCTCACCTCCAGCATGAGGTTTCCTAACCAGAGAGCCAGAGCAGAGAGGTTTCCCAGCCAGAGATCCGAGGGTGAGCCAGCACCAGGGTGGGCAACACGAGGGCTTACCTTGGGCAGGGTCCCACTGGGCAAGCGAGGTGCCGCACGTCCCACAGCCGCTGGCTGCCCCAAAATTCCTTCTTCTCCTCCTCCTCCGTGCTCTTTATCTGCTGCCTGCTGAGGTTCTCCCTGCCCTCCCAGCCTTCCCCAGCTGGCAAGGCTTTTCCACTTAAAGGAGAAAGAGAGGGAAGGGACGAAACGAAGCGGAGGGGAGGAGGGGAAAGGAAAAACAAAAATCCAAACTAATAAAACCAAATCAAAAGGAGAGGTGAGGCTGTGCCAGCGCTGGGATGCAGCCAAGCTCCTGCTCCTCTACCGCATCCCAGCCGTGCCCTGGGCAGCCCCCAGCCCACCTGGGAGGGGGTCTGGCTGCCTCGGCCCCGGCGTGGAGCACAGCCCCGGGCGGAGGGATGCACACGCGTGTGCGTGGGTAAATAAACGAGACCTCGGGAGGAGGAGAAGCGGGGGGGAGGGATGCCTCGCCAATGAGGAGCGGAGTCCCTCCGGCTTCCTCCCCCCACCCTCGGCGGGGACCCTTTGCAGGGCAAAACTTTTCGGTTAGAGCCCGGCAGAGGAGCGCGATGGGGAGGTGGAGGAAGGAGAGGAGAGGAGGGGCGG